>JAODPA010114598.1:0-19033 GCA_025585075.1 Nepenthes mirabilis
CTTATTATACTGTTAGATTTTTTTTGGGGGGGGATTAAGGGGATTATATCTCTTAAAAAAATAGAGGTAGTTATCTTTAAATTTAGAACATTTATTTTTTATGCATCCCATAGATCCAAATTATCACACGAATCAAGGAGTCAAGTTATTCCTTTTCATGATCCAAATAGTAGTATTTTGATATTTATGACTGTAAATTATCATCCTACTCACCACAACAAATTTAATGAGAGATAAGAAGTATATCGGACTAGCTTCCTAATATATTATTTAACGCTTAAATTAGTCATCTTTCTAAAGAGATAAAAAGATATGTAGAAAAAATAAGTATTGGAATTAAAAAAGGATGGGGATAAGTATGAGTCAGGAGGATATGGCTCCACTTCGATGCACTCATTGCTTGAGTGTCTTGTCTCTTCTCTGTGGGTTCCTCTCTCTCCCTTTTATTTGGGAGGAATTAAATTTATAATCAGGTTTCTAACATCCAGTCAGCTCTAAAATTGATGTTTGTGCTAAAAGACGTTTCAAGATAACTATTAGGAGACGTTACTCTTTGAATGTAACTGCCCTCCGAATTTAATGATGAAATATTTTGACTATTAACGTGAGGACCATTTCGATCATTTTCTAAATCGGATCATTTAGTGGGGCATTATTATCCCTCAATGAATAATAACTGTTCGTCAGGATTGAATGTCGCACTTAATACTCTATAGAGCTGTTGCTCAATTGACTCAATCGGTTTAATACTTCCTTGTTTGCGCTATTGACACTTGAGACTTCCTCCAGTTTTAAGTTGAGTCGGTTTATTTTGAGCCATACTCAATCATTTTTAAATGATTGATTATAATTTAACTATTTTTTTAAAAAAAATTAAAATATCAGTTAAAATTAATTATTAAATTATGATAATTTATTTAAAAATAAAAGACTTAAATTTAGAAAATAAGCCCCTTTATCTTTTTAAGAGATAAAGGTTGCTAATCCCGAGGAATTAGGGGTATCAAGTCTATTTATTTACCGAAACAAAATCACAAGATTTTAGCTCATGGAATGAACTCACGTTGCAATAACGACAATTCAGGCATAAAACATATTTACTGGGATAAAGTGCGCTCACAAAAGGCATAATAATTATTTGATAGTTGACGCAGCCACACCAACACCTTGAATTCTAACATCTTGAAGAAGCGAAAACGTTGTTTTGTTTGTTTTTTGTAGGCACATCCATATTGCTGTATCAGGCAAGGATAATGCCGTCATTCCCTCCCACGACAGGATGAGTGGTGCTGATAAAACCACAAGCATTTTTAGTTTCAAATGTGATGGGTCTAGTATGAAAATGAGCCCAAAATCAATGAGGCCCAACTAAAAAATACGGGTCTAACTAATAGAAAGTCCAAGGCCAACTACAGCGTCCTAGAGAATCCAGAGATGCAGCCCACTTAGTGCCCCATATGGGCAGCCAATCAGCGCGTGTGCACCTACAGCCTGCAGAGGCCAATGAGCGCGTGTGCACCTACAGCTTGCAGAGACGATCGCAGGCGACTAGCACGGGAGGCGCCGGTTCAAAAGATGTCAGTCAATAGAAGATGAAGTAAATGCTGACAAGCTGTAGTGCATACCGCCCCCACAACCACTCAACCAATCCGAGTAAAGTCAACAGGTCTAGTGTTAGCCACGTCCGACAACAGTCTCATTGCCCCCACAAGGTGATAACTGACACTGCTGGTCATATCAACGTGCAACGACTGACGAATCTCGACAAGCCACTTGTCACAGATTCCGGCTCCCAAGGCTTCCCTAAAGAAGCCTACAAATACTCTCTCCTGCTATGGGGAGAAGGACTGATCCTGGAATCCATTCCAAACTTCCCTAAGGGATCCCGGAATACATTCCAAACTTTTCCGAGAGAGCCCAAACAGTGACCAGAGATCAAACATTCGATCCCTCACCTAGCGCTCAAGGCTTCGAGGAGAAAAAAACCAACTCTTTTTTCTCGAGCCACCGCCAATCCACGGCGGCGATAGTGAGCCACCTGTAGCGGTGCAACCCCATGGAGCCTAGACCTCCTCAAACATCCCACACACTTCTCTCATTTCTGCATATATACATTTTCGTCACGTTTACTTTCACGCGTGCATCTTTCCATTCATTATGGATGAATTTTGATTTGAGCATCGGATTGTTTACAGTGGGATAACCTTCCGCCATTCTCTGACTTCTTATTTATAATTTGTGGTGTGCAAGGCTCAAGTTAAGAGACGTGGAGACCAAACCTGTTCGCAATTAGACCCAATTGAGGAATCCAAAGGCTCCCTAATATGCACGAGAATCCAAACCCAGTGATACATCAAAATGGAGCTTGCAGGATACCACCATAAACAAAGAACCCGACCGACAAATCCCGGCAAGCTACTTATCGAGGATTCCGGCTCCTAGGGCCTCCCTGAAGAAGCCTACAAATACTCTCTCCTACTATGGGGAGAAGGACCGATCCCGAAATCAATTCCAAACTTTCCCGAGAGAGCCCAAGCAGTAACCAGAGATTAAGCATTCGATCCCTTACCCAGCACTCAAGGCTTCGAGGAGAAAGAACCAACTCTCTTCCCTCGAGCCACCGCCACTCTACGATGGCGATAGTGAGCCACCCATAGCGGTGCAACCCCACGAAGCCCAGGCCTCCTCAAACATCCCACATACTCCCCTCATTCCTGCATATCTGCATTCTCATCACGTTTACTTCCACGTGTGCATCTTTCTATTTATAGTGAAAGATTTCTGATTTGAGTATTAGAGTGTTTACAGTGGGATAACTTTCCACCATCCTCTAACCTCTTATTTGTAATTTGTGGTGCGCATGGCCTAGATTGAGAGACGTAAAAATCAGACCCGTTTGCGATCTAACCTAACTGAGGAATCAAAAGGCTCCCTAATCCGTATGAGAACCCGGAATAAGGGATGCATCATTGGCACCATCTGTGGTAACAACGGAAAAGTGTAACCACGAGTCCCAACATTCACTCTCTCAATCTGAAGATGGTCAACACTAGAGCAGAGGCTAGCTCACCAGCGAGGGACGCTACCGCCCGCGGTGACGACCTCTTATTGGGTAGCCATGCTTACAAGCACCCCGAACCCGACATGCATAAGCTAGCTGCCGGCGTGGACAACATGAAATAGATGCTTCAGGCGCTGTGCACTCAAACTGGAGCGCAATGGATGGGAGCCACTCTCCTAGGGCCCCAAGCGTCAACTTCCAGATGGAGGAATCTCGGGGCAAGGGCCCTAGCAACAAAGACAGCCAGGCCTAATGATGTCGAGGCCTAGGCGGTCTCCGGCAGCAGGGCCCAGATGACAGCTCGGAACCTCCCAAGTGGGGACGTGCAGTAAAAAAGCCTAGAGCAGTAAAACTCCCGTAATTCCCGCAATGACAGAATGCCCATGACCAGAGGAGAGGGCCCATGCAGTACGCAATTGCCTGCGCAGGTGGCCACCACGACCTGCATAGACCTCAAGAGAACTCTGAACTCTAAAACTTCATCGATGCTAAGAGGAGCAGGTCTACCCCTCCGATATAGGAGAAAGTGAAAAAAATATGGCAGAACGTGTTCAAGAGGAAGCCCAGACAACAAGCACTCGACCTGTGGAGATCGCCATTTGCCATGGAAATTCGGATGCAACCACTCCCCCTCAAGTTCAAAGTTCCCACACTCGATCTGTATGATGGGAGTACAGACCCGATGGACCACCTGGACTACTTTCGCACATTACAGTCCTTTCATTGGGTGAACGAAGCCGTCATATGCCAGTATTTTCCGCTAACACTCAAGGGGGATTCAAGGCTCTGGTTTCAAGGCATTCGACCCAACTCTATTCACTCCTTTGATGAGCTCAAAGACTACTTCCTGTGCCAATTTTCTTCGAGCCGAAGAGAAGAGATGCAGCACTAACACCTTGTCCGCCTTTGCCAGAAGCCAGAGGAGAACCTAAAGCGGTTTCTCAACCACTTCACTACCAAAGCTCGTTGAATCCCTCAACTCTCCGACGAGATGAAGCTTTGCACTTTCATTGCCATAATAGCAGCTAGCGAGTTTTTTAAGCACCAAGTGTACCAGCGCACCCAATCCTTCCAAAAAGTTGAGATCATCGCTCAGGCCTACATTGCAGCTGAGGAGGCCAATGACATTAAACGTCCCAAATGCGTGGACCAACAGCCGGAAGGATTGGCCTCTAGGAAGAAGAGAAATGGAGATGGCGACCACTCTCTGAAACCCTACAAGCAACCGAGGTCCTAGCCGAGTGTCAGAAGGGAGTACAGGCCTCTCACCCATACTCCCCTGAATGATACTCGCTTGAACATTGTGATGCAAATTTGAGATGAGAAGTTCCTGAAATGGCCCAAAGTACTAAAGAACCAAAAGGTCGGACAACATATGAAGTATTGCCACTACCACTAGTCTCTGGGGCATACCGTTGAGGACTGCCAAACCCTGTAGAGGGAAATCGAAGACCTGGTCTACCATGGGCACCTCACTTGATTCTTGAATAGCCGAGATCTATCGAGGAACCGAGTAGCCACTGGCGTCATCAATATAATATCAACCAGGCTGGCCAGAAGCAGCGACCGCAATCGGCCAGAGGCCTCTTCTAGCAGCAAGAGAGCAAGAGCACGGTCTAGGACTGATGTCATCAGTTTTATCGACGATGATATGATACACATAACTTTCTCTCATTCAGACCCCCTTATTGTGTCAGCCCTCGTCTCAGATAGTATGCTTGACTATAAACTGAGATGAGTTTTTATTGATAATGAAAGTTCTCATAATTTATTATACCTTGATACATTCTTTAAGTTTAGTCTAAAAAAGAATCAGAAGAGAGCAGCCGAAGGACCCCCATGTGGCATAGACAATGAACTAGTACTCGTGTAGGGAGAGATTCAATTGGAGGTCACAATAGGGACCCACCCGCGTATAGCTACGCGAACACTCACGTTCCTCGTTGTTGACCTACCATCGGCTTACAACGCCATTTTAGGTCGACCTTTCCTAGCCGCCTTCAGGGTAGTCACGTCAACACCTCACCTAAAGGTAAAAGTTTCCAACATCGTATGGAATCTAAGAAGTATTGGGCGACCAAATGATGGGGCAAACGTGTTACCTATCCCAAGTCGCGCGCGCCACTCCAAGCCAACCCACTAAAGACCCAGACTTTCACGGTGAGCCATCATTGCAATGGGCTCAGTCGGGCGAGGTAACGAAGCTGGTCCCATTGTACCCTAGCAAACCGAAAAAGTGCGTACACATCGGCGGATCCCTCTCTGAGGCAGGTCGAAGCCACCTCATGGATTTCCTCAGGCGGAACTCCGATGTCTTCACGTGTATTTCTACCAACAAGCTCAAGATACCGGCCGAAAAAATGATCTACAAGTTAGATCTCGATCTCAAACACAAACCCATCAAGTAAAAACGCAGGAACAACTTCGTCAAAAAGATGGTGGCCATAAGGGAAGAGGTGAAGAAACTTCCAGACATCGGGTTCATAAGTGAAATCCAATACCCAGATTGGCTGTCAAACGTTGTACTCATGAAGAAGAGCAGTGGCAAATGATAGATGTGCATCGACTTCATCGATGTGAACAAAGCCTGCCCAAAGGATAGTTTTCTACTTCCTCGGATCGATTACTTGGTGGACTCAACATCCGGGTATAAACTCCTAAACTTCATGGATGCCTACTCAGGCTACAACTGGATATAGATATACCCAAATAATGAGGAGCACACCTCCTTCATTACCAATCAAGGGACATACTGCTATAAGGTGATACCTTTTAATCTAAAGAACGCCGGCGCAACTTACCATCAGCTAGTGAATAAAAGGTTCGAAGCCTAGGTCAGCAGAAATGTGGAGGTATACGCAGAAGACATGCTCATCAAAAGTAAAGTAGCTGACGACCACGTTCGTGATCTGGCAGAAAACTTTGAAATGCTTTGAGCCCATAGGATGAAGCTCAACTTGGCCAATTGCGTGTTTGAGGTGACCTCTGAAAAATTCCTGGGCTTCATAATGTCTCAACGCGGCATCGAAGTGAACCCAGAGAAAATCAGAGCCATCCTCGACATAAACCCTCCGCGGACCGTGAAGGAAGTCCAGAAGCTCACGAGACGACTCGTCGCCCTCTCACGATTCCTGGTTAAGTCTGCGGAGAAGTATCTAATATTCTTTAAGGCCCTAAGGGGGATGAAGGCGTCCAGGTTTCGATGGACGGATGAGTGCAAGGTTGCGTTCTGGGAGATGAAAGTATACCTCACTAGTCGTCCACTCCTAACCTCCCCTTCGGAAGGCGAGGGTCTATATCTCTACTTAGCGTTGTCAAACACGGATCAAAATTCGAGACTTATTCAACAGTAGGGAAATGTTCTACGACCTGTGTATTACGTGAGTGAAGTGTTGACGGACACGGAGTCCCGATATCCACATGTCGAGAGAATCTCCTTGGCCCTCATCTACTCTTCCCAAAAATAGAGGCCATACTTTCAAGTGCATCGAATCATCATGCTGAATTAGCAATCTCTAAAGGCGATCCTCCAGAAGCTTGAGACATCTGGACAACTTCTCAAGTGGGCCATAGAGCTAGGCGAGTTCAATGCGGAGTTTTGACTGAGGCTAGCTGTTAAGGGCCAAGCCTTCACGGACTTCGTAGTAGAGATAGAGACCCTAGTCCTCGACTCCCTAAACCACACCAAAGAGGCAAACATCGTGGATGCTCCGATATGGACCCTCAATGTCGATGGGTCATCCACACAAATAAGCAGCGGGACCGGAGTCGTGCTCGGAACTCAGGACGGCTCAGAGATCAAAGACTCCCTAACGCTAGCATTCCCAGCCACCAACAACATTGCGGAATACGAAGCCCTCCTCACAGGACTCCAACTGGCCAGGGAATCTTGAATTAGTCGTGCGCATTGGTCATGCGCAACAACTCAGAATTAGTAGTCAACTAGATCCACGGAGTCTTTGAAGCGTTAAACCTACAGCTTGCTAAATACTCTGCGAAGGCGAAGGCCCAAGCCTAGGCGTTTGAAAGGTTTATGATTGAACACATCCCAGAACGGAGAATTGGAAGGCCAACTAGCTGACCAAGGACACAATGATTGGATCTCAGGAGCACTACGCCAGGAGCATGCGGAAAGTTCTAGCCATGCCTAGTATCGACAGCCCAGAACGTGAGGTGGTGTAGATAGCCAAAGACAACAAATAGATGACCCCATACTAAAAGTACCTGATGGACGAAACACTGTCAATAAACTCTGAAGAGGCCAAGCGGATAAAGAAGATGGCTAGCTGGTACATGATCATCGACGGGAGGCTATACCGACAGGGATATTCGACTCCCTACCTGAAATGCCTCATGCCGCAGGAAGCCGAATACGCCCTAGGCGAAGTCTACCTTGGTATATGCAACTTGCACATTGGAGGAAAAAACCTCGCATTTAAGATCATGCAATAAGGTTTATTTTGGTCCATGATGAAGTAAGACGCCATGGACTTCGTTAAAAAGTATGAGAGCTGCCAAGTCCATGGAACCCTGACACATCAGCCACACATGGAGCTGCAGAGCCTGTAGGCCCCAAGGCCATCAGTACAATGGGGGCTCGACATCCTCGGGCCTATGTCCTTGGCCTTCGGACAGAGATTGTTCCTCTTATCGGCATTGACTACTTTACTAAATGGGTCGAGACGACTCCTCTGGCACGCAAAATTGATAGAACACGACGAAGTTCATCCGTCATAATATTGTTTGTCGGGTTGAAATTTTCGAGTTCATAGTGACTAAAAAAGAACCCAGTTCACTGGCAAATGGGTCACTAAATATTGTGCAAGCTTTCGCATCAAATTGGTTCACACATCCGTGGCGTACCCCCAAGCCAATGGCCAGGTTGAGGTAACCAATCGGACACTGTTGTACGGATTGAAGACTAAACTTGAGGACATAGAGGGCTCCTGCGCTATTAAGCTACCTTCTGTGCTCTGCTCATACCACACGACCCCGCGGGAACCCACGAGGGAGACGCCCTTTAGCCTCTATTACGGGGCTGAAGCGGTCGTCCCCGTCAAAGTGGCAATCCCTAGCCTTCGGATCGAATATTTCAACCCTGCCAACAACTCCCAGAGACTGAGAGAGTGCCTAGACCTGCTCCCAAAAGTTTGCAATGCAACACCCCTAAGGACGGCATCCTACCAGTAGCGCATTGCTCGGTATTACAATAAGCGGGTAAAGGCTTGCCCGCTCGAGGTTGGGGATCTGGTCCTCCAGAGTGTAGAGACAATGGGTAAGACCGACCATAGGAACAAGCTCCCCCCGAACTGGGAAGGCCCACTCCTTGTCTCGGCAATCCTCCTTAATGGAGAGTACAAGCTACGCACCCAGGACGGCAAACTAATCCCTCGAACTTGGAATGCCACGCACCTTAAGAAATACTACTAATGAGGCACATGCACACCCAAATAAGATGTGCATACATGAATTGAAATGCGTATACATGTCACATGTTTCCATTAATAAAATTGTTATTATTATCTGTTTACTTGAATGTTCATGTAAATGTATGCTTGCTTGCCATTTCCACAAAGTATAAATGGCTTAAACTACCCCAAAGTCAGGAGGATGTTTGTTCGCCAGTAAAAAAAACCTTGGCACCATGCCAAGCGGCCACATGTGGTCAAATTTTGAACTTCGGCTCCGTGTCAAGGGCCATTAGCGGCCATGAAACCTTGGCTCAACGCCAAGCGGATCATATGCGATCAAATTTCAAACCTTGACTCTAAGTCGAAAGGCCCTTAACGGCAGCAAAATCTCGGCCCCATGCCGAGTGACCCACCTACGGTTGAACCTCGAACTCCGATTCTGTGACGAATGGCTCTAAACAGCCACAGAACCTTTGTTCTATGCCAAGAGGCCCGAATGCAGTCGAACAAGCAAACGAGGGGGCTCCAGAAGCTCCCAACAAAATGACCATCAAAACCTTAGGGAGACTAAATGGTAGGTATGCAACAATCTTCTTAGAAGAAGAGAGCACTCTCAATCAATGACAGTCGGTGGACTAGGACCATGCACACGAAAGCGACGATGCCCTAAGAGAGTCGAGCAACGAGATGGTCTTGTGCACACAATGACCTAAGACCCGGAGTCTGACTTCTGTGGCTTTAAAACCCAGCTGGCCCTCGAAAGACTCCATTGGGAATACGACGATATTCGGTTCATTGGATAGAGCATCCCACTACGCGTGAGATGCGATGGCATTCTCAACCGAAGGACGAGCACAGTGCAAGATGATCCTGAAGCGAGCCTTGGTGACGATAGCGGGACAGCTTAGCCAACGCTATGATAAGACCTTATCATGAAAAAAAAAAAGAAAGGAGGAGGGGAGAAGAAAGCAAAATGAAAAGAAAGTATCCTTAATTCAAGCCAAAGATTACAAAATTCCTCTCGAAAAGCTATATACACAAAAAGTGAACAAAATGCGGCTTCCCTATGAACTTGAAGGTCCTGCTCCATCCAGGAAGTCGATCGGGCGTGAGCGATCGTTGGTCCCATCGTTACGAGGATCAAGGGTCCCTGCGAAGATACCCGGAGCAACAACGGAGACTTTGCGATGACACAGACGTATGCTGACCCTAAAACTCATGTCCAGAATTTGAGCAACCTCCTCCGAAGAGAGCTAGACTCGCAAGCCAGCTTCAACTCCGGCGCACAAGTCCTACAAGCTGACGATGAGATCCCCAACTGCCTGTAGATCACCTCTCAGCCACTCAATCTCCTTCTTTAGGACAACTATTTCATTCTTCCAGCACTGCTTGGCCTCCCGTTCACCCTCCTTTTGAGCACGACAGGCGCGATTGTCATGCTGACGATGAGATCCCCAATGCCTACAAATCGCCTCTTAGCCACTCGATCTCCTACTTTAGGACGGCTACTTCATTCTTCTAGCATTGCTCGGCTGCCCGTTCACCCTCCTCTTGAGCCCAGTGGGCTCGCTTGTCATATTGAGAAAGAACGGTTTCAACAAAGCGGACCACATCTGGGGTCTACAAAAGAGAAAAAAGGACAAAATACCTGTGAGTCCTGGCCAAGCAAATGACATCACATAAAGGGAGATGGCCGACGAATCACCAACTTGATGAGCAAAGACATTATACCTCAATGAAGGGCACCTCCATAGCCCCAGGGGACTCCTACGCAGCTCCAGGATTGAAAATGCCTGGGGGATCCATCCGCTCGATAATGCCCTCCGTCTTGCTCACTGGAGCCCCATCGACCGCAACTCCATCAGCAGTCTCCTCAGGCAAAGCAGCCTCAACGGCCGCCTCAGGGCCCGGGACAAGCGGCTCAGATGATGCACTGGATGGTACCACAACCACCTTCGGAACATCCGAGGGTGTAGTAGTAGGCTTTAAATCAACTACCTCAACAAGCTCTATCAAGCAGATCACTGCCTCCTGTTGCCAGTCATGGCCACTCCTCCAAAGGATTAGACTAGCCACTCGCTGGTGGAGGGTCCTGCCTCGACATCGAAAAAGGAGCCCGGTGCGGATCCCTCAACTCGAGGAAGCTCAACCATAGGAATGCCATACCCTGCTAAAGCAACAGCCAGAATCAGAGAGCACTCGGTAACTTCCTTAAGCAATGGTGGCTCTAGCTCCTGCACAGCAATGGTGGCCACGACAGGCATCGTCGAAGCAGGTCTAGCGGACTGACCCGACACAGCTAGCAATATCACGGCCCTCCTACTAGAAGTGCCATCAGCTCCCCTCAACCTCTTCAGGGCTTCCATGTCTTCGTCGGAAGAGGAGTCCAGCAACAGTGACAAGTCACCCCACTCGGGAGATTCTCTCGATCACTCCCTTATGGTGACGGCACCGATTTTTCTCTTCTGGGTGACAGCCACCGCCCCGCTACTTGCGCACACCCACCCAACGGCCGCGAACATCTCGGGGGTCAAGTAATACCCCTGAGTGGCAAACGTCTCTATCTCATCCTATATGTGAGTAATCAGATCTTTCTCCTACCACACTTCCTCCTTGCTCACGCTTCCAAAGAAAAGTTGCTCATAGGACCCCACATAGATAAAATCTCCCACTCTGGAAGGTGCGCCAGGAAGAAAAAATGGTTCTTCCAATTCTTCACCAAATCAGGGTTCGTCCCCTGGAAGCTGAAACCCATGCAAGGAGACATCGAAAGTCAATCCTTTGAGCGGGCAAAGTGAAAAATTACCTTCATCGAGCGTGGGCTGAACCCACCACTGTAAAGTCTGATGAAGACGTACATAGTCACCAGATAGCGGATGACGTTGGGGTGAAGCTGAGCTATATGAATATTAAGCACCTCAAAGATCCCATACAGGTTTAGCTCCATGGGAAAATGAAGTCCGCCCCGCAGGTGGTACTCATACACTATGATGAAGCCCTCGAGGGGCACATTCACCCTACCTGCTCGACAAGAAGGAGATGGTCCCAGTCACTCCGGATGAGGTACCTAACCCTCAAAGCAGGGACGACGCTCGCCGAGAGGACCAACTTAATGTCAATTACTTTCGGACGAATGGAGGAAGAATGAGAGCTTTTCTTCTTTGTAATGGATACTCAAAGCAAACGAACACCAAAGTGTGAAGAATGGGAGGAAGAACCCTTTAAATAGGCAGCGCTTGGGAAGGCCAAGTGGCATCGCACTGGAAAATGTGAAAGTTACCTTGAATGATGGCCATAACATGTGTCCTTTTAGTAGGGCGTGGTACGTCTATCCAAGGTAGCCAATCATGGCACCTGACAGACTGCCACACCCACTCACACCGCAGCCACCTGCCAAATCTCAACAGCCATACCATGCATTTAATGCAAAGATACAAGCCATCAGAAGCAACGGTAGTAACCCTTCTAGAATTCAGGCTGGAATGACAAACGAGTCATTCAAATGCAACAGATTGTAACAGATAAATTGCTTTGTCAATAAGAAAATTTTATTAAGAAATCTCACTAATAAAGTTTCTTTATAGGAAAAGTCGACCAGTAGTTACAAAGTACAACTATCTACCCCCTTCAGGATTGGCAAGATTGGGAGTTATGAACTCGGTCAACTCTGAGCGCGTCCGGGCGCTTGCATTTTGAGAGTCCATGAGGCCCATACGAAATCTGAGCACCACCAGCAAAGCAATCCTCCAACTAAACTGAATGCCCTCTTGGAACCTTCCTTCTAGCATGGGAGCCAGCTTCTCCGGTCGGATCCTTGATCTCAAATCAGCCTCCAGCCGCACGTGGATGATGTGCTCCCCCCTGAGTCACACCCGGCACCTCTCAAGTTCCTCTTAAAGAGCAGCGATCCGGCTCTGGGCTTGCAGATTGACGTCAGCCAATTGTGACACCCTCACCTCCGCCTCCGACCATGCTCATTCGAAGTGAGCCGTTCATGCCCGAGTCTGCTCAATTTTGGCAACAGCGACTTGCACCCGAGCCTCAATATACTCAGCAGCCCATTGGACACGATGGAATGGCTGACTGGCTCCCTCAAGCCCATGGCGCCGAGAAGAGTTGGACGCCCTTTCGGATTAAAGCCTAGTGGTGCTCTCAAAAGCCACACCGGCCCAACGACTGAAGTCTCCGAGTAGCAACCCTCTGTTGTCACCGTGGTAGGCCCAGCCTTGTCATGGCCCCTCGACCCTTGCTTTCTCCATCATAACTCCTCAATAGAGGGATTAGACCCTAAAGAGGAAAACGATCCTGCCAGTGGTCCTGGAACAACATTATGCACCCCATTTGCCATTAGCGTGGACACAGCAAAAGAAGGAAGGGAACAACCACAAGCTTAGATTTCGCGCCTCACAGTGGCAAATAGATGCTCGAATTGGAGAAGTCCTTGGCGTTTAAATAACCAAAGCCTACCAAAGCAGACGACGTCGTTTAACTAAGAAAGGGCGTTCCACCACCCAACAAGGTCTCTCCATGTGGCGACGCCTTGAAGCATCCCGCCTTTTCAAAAAAAGGCAATTGTGAAGCGACGTCCCTACAGTTCCCGGCGCATTAAATGTAGGTGATGTGATGGACTAGTCATATTCCTCACATGACCTCCGTCAATGTTCACACCAAGTGGACGGATCAGAGCTCTTGCTGGGCTACAGTGCACATCCATCCTTAACAAAATGCAAGTGAGTAATGAACAAATATAAATAATTATGTAATATTATATCATAAAAGCATACACAGGATCCAATCCGGTAGAAGCACTTGTGTCGGCCTCATCTTGACCGGCCAAGAATCTTGGTCGGTCGGCTAGAAAACGGAACCAAAGACAAATGAGGTGCCACTAGGAACAATAATTTCTTAACCCATAAAATTCAGCGGAAGTATATAATTACCCATTAATTTATACAGCAGAATCATTATACAACAGTCTCAAAAATAACTAAAATATATATCAATGTCGGTCATATATGGCTACGTTAATCCCAATTGGTCATCCTGCCTAGCTAGTCCGTCCGACTTTACTCTTTCTCGTGCGGTATAAATTTTTGGTCATCTGAAGGTAAGAAAATAGTAAGGGGGTGAGCAATTTGCTCAACAAGGTACAGTTAAGCGAAAACATGCATAAATATAACTTCTAACGAAATTGAAAGAAATGGAATGAGAGGATTTTGCATGCATGAAACATCGAACAAATACATTTTTATGAGTACTAGTTTTCGAAATGAGTTCAAATCCAAAACCAAATTTCTTTAAAAATCAGCTACATTTTAGACCTGCAGCTGCTCGGCCATCATATCTTAGAAACGGATACAAGGTCTACAACTACTTGACCAATCATATTTCGAAAATGACTACATTTAAGGTCTACAACTACTCGACCATCATATCTCAGAAATGGTTACATTTAAGGTCTGTAATTACTTGACCATTAACGGCTACATTTAAGGCCTACAATTATTCGGCCATCAAATATCAAAATCTAGTTTTCTTAAATCTTAAACTTCAAATGACCGAAGTTCTTAAAGAACAAACAACCGAAGTCCATAAGAACATCTTGCTTTGTCAAACAAACATGTAATAGATTAGATAAGCTATTGATATTTTGTTGACAGAATTAAACATGCAGATAACCCTTCCGTGCACATAACTTAAACTTTACCAAATTTCGTTACAAAACTAGACTTAATAACTAGAAGGAGTTCTTAACAATTTTCAAGCATAAACCGTGGAATAAAATTCCATATGTAGAGCATAACACATACATTGAATCATGGAATTCTTCATAACGTGAGAAAAGTGATTATCATGTTATGCATCACGTAGAATCATGGTGACGAAAAGCATTAAAACAATGATATTCAAAGAATTTTAAAAACATAAGGTACACTTGCTTGTAAATCTCCTTACTCAACCTGGCCTAAGACTTTTTTTCCTCTCCTTCTCCTTCTGCTCCTTCATGCTTCTTGCGGATTTCCTAACTTCTTTTCCTAACCCCTAACTCCAGCATTTATAAGCAACGAGACATGCGAGAGTAGGTGGCGGTAGGTCACCTACTTGGTACTTCTTTTTCTACTAAATTTTTATTTCTATAAGGTCAACGAAGTAGGTGGGAGTAAGGTATGGGCCTGTACTGATTTTGTTGATCGTCTCACTAACTCTCGTTCTTACTCTCTTGATCCTTGGTCCCTTCCTAATTTCCCAAACAACCTCAATCTCTTTATGAGTCCTCAATCTCTTTATGAGTCCTCAGATTCTTTCCAAGTCCTCGGACTCTTTTTGATTTTTCAAATGGCCTCAATTATTGCGGTTTTCATAATTGTCTGATAATCTCCCTAATTTCGGTCAACTGCTTTAATTTCGAACAACTATTTAAGTCCAGTCAGTTCTCTTAACTGGACAACAGTTGATTCTTGTTGTCTATCTTCTCCTATCAATGGAAGGTTGATTGGCTAAGAGCAGAATTTGGCCAACTAAATGTTGTCTGGCTGAGAAAGATGATGATTTTTTTTTAGATTTTCTCTCCAAAAGATCCTCTTCAGAAATCCTCTCTTAATATTCACTCCAAATTTTCTCTCCGACAAATCCTTCTCTGGAAATCCTCTCCGAAAATTCACTCTGAAAATCCTCTCCGAAAATTCACTCCAAATTTCCTCTCCCGCAAATTCTTCTCCAAAAATTCCCTCCGAATATTCACTCTGAATTTCCTCTACGAAAATCCTCTCCAAAAATTCACTTTGAATTTCTTTCTCCGAAAATCCTTTTCCAAAAATTCACTCTGGAAATCCTCTCCGAAAATTTACTCCAAATTTTCTCTCCGGCAAATCCTTCTCTGGTTATCTATCTTAACCGATCTTCTTTCTAATACGGGCGATCTATTTCAGTCATCTTATTTAGTCCGGCCGATCATCTTAATCAGCCATCTATTTCTTCGGTTGTTTTGCCATTAAAGCCAATCAACTATTCGTAAATTCGGTCAACAATTTTGACAGGTCAATAATTCAGTATGGCAATCTTACTACCTAGGTCAATTTTCCTTCTAAGTCGAAAAGACTAAGTCCTAGGAATCCCGATCCTTACAAGTGATACCTGATTGACGTGCCCTCCATCAATATCGATCAACAAGCTAAGGCAAGGGATGAACGTCGCAAGCTCGCAAGTGATTCCTACCAGACCATCCCGCCGATGGTCCAAGTATGGATTCGAGGGGTGGGCACTGGCAAGGATGGCCAAAAGCCACTGGACACTCATAATAAGCAAGCAATCAAGCAAGTATGGCGGCGAGAGAGCCCCACTACCCTTGAGTTATACCATGCGAAGCAACGAAAAAGAAGATTCAATGACACAAAGTGTAAGGCAAAGATAATGTTTTTATTCATTGAAGTATTCTTTATAAAGTATAAGGTTTGCATCAGTCAAAGTATAAGAGAACAAGAAATAAAGTAAAGTAAAAGAAGTCCAAGATAATGACATCCCCGGGAGAGATCGGCCTGGGGCATAGATGCACAACACCTCATTCTTATCACATCAACCCTGGAGCCGATTCTACTCTCGGACCAGCGGAGTGGATGTCAATCCCATGCCTCTGACGAGACAGGGTCCGCTATAGGCAAAGGGCGAGCATCCATCAGGAGTCACACCAAAGCCACAATGCACCCGCATGCATCCAAATGGAACTCTGGGACTCGCCTCCTCTTCAGGCATCATATATGAATGGTCTGCCCTGGTAAGAGATGGCGAAGGTGTGCTTTCAAGCAAATGGAATCCTCTGAATCTGCACGCTGGCCTCGCAACGCTCCCCCTGTGATCGAAAACCCTGACTAGCTAGAGAGGAGGCACACAACAACTGTAGAGTGACCAATCCACCCTCGTTACAACAAGGAAGCGTCCACAAAAAAGGTGTGATGATAGACTTCAACAACGGTTGCAAATCTCCCAAAAATCCATCTGATTCCTTTGTGGAACTCCACAGGGTGCAAGACGAGCCAAGGACTCCGCATTACTTCACCGACGAATAGTAAAGTGTGAGTCACCCAAGCTGAGAACTCCCCAATTTATAACCGTGTGAAAGCTCGACGAGCTCCTAGAGAGGCGCGCCACCGATGGACATCAATCAAAAAATAGGAAAGCCATCAATGTGGTGCCGATTCCCAAACGGCGAATCTTTCCCAACAGAGCATCAAATCTTTGCGACGACTCTAAAAGGATGCATATTTGTATGGGGAAGGAATGGTGTCGCTGAGAGACGAAGACCAGTACATCTCGAGAAATCCCTTGTGGACAGTCGGTGGGACCTGCCTTTAATATGCCAAGCCACGGCAATAGGCGGTCCCCAGGCATGGGGGCTAGTAATGGGTCCGGCATGAAATTGGGCTAGAATCAGCGATGACCAACTGAAAGAACGCAGGTCCAACCAATAGAAGGGCCTAAGCCGAACTACAACGTCCCAGAGAATCCAGAGACGCTACGCACTTGGAGTCCCAAATGGCCAGCAAATCAGCATGCACATGCACCTACAAAGACGATCGCAAGCAGCAAGCGCGAGAGGCACCAGCTCAGAAGATGCCAGCCAATAGGGGATGAGATCAACGCTGACAAGCCACAGTGCACGCCGCCCCCACAACCACTCAACCAATCTAAGAAAAGTCAGTAGGCCTAGCATTGGCCACACCGAACAACGATCTCCTTATCACGACCCGGGAACACAACGTACACAAGTCAAAAATAAAATCAATAATAATATTTTCATCAACCATAATAACCCAACCCGGGTGTGACAATCATATACATGTAGGATCCAATATAAATAAAACCCGCACAAGATCTCATTGGATAAGAATCCGGACAAATATAATACACGACCTGCTAACCATGATCGCAAGGGAGGTATCCAAATTTACAATAACTCATCCACATAATACTATAACTTTAATATTTTACATACAATGATCAAGGCCATCATCTGGCCATAAATAATAACCATAACATATCCTCAAGATCAGAAATATACCAAATATAACATCTCCACTCTCCAAAAGGAATATCTGAGCCCGATCACGTCCGAGCTCCTGCAAGCGTATCCATGCCACTAGTCTGAAGGGATAAAATATGAAAACGTAAGCCTAGAGCTCAACAAGCATCATCGTATAAAAACAGTACTCATAAATCAGGAACAGGGATATCGCATAGCAATCACGTAAAATAAAACACCATATTCGTGAAATCCCTGAAAATCGAGGAGATGTCTCGTACTAAATTATCGTCCGTATTAAACTGTCCCTCTAGGACAAATTCATAATAAATAACGATCCGGTCAAATCTTATAGACGATATCATATCATATGATCCGAGATCACATACGTCGCAACCGTCACCACATCCATGTGGGACACAAACCATCATCCGGATCTAAATCTCATAATGCAGAAATCGAGAGAAGATCGCCGGAACTAAAACATAAATCTAAACATGTTTCGGATTTATTACATATTTATACGTACGAGACATTCCTATTGCCCATCCGTAGGCCAAACCACGTAACTCAAATCACAGTATACCGAAATATGTGCAAAAATACAAAGCATGCACGAAATCGGAGAACCAAAGATCAATGATACCAACTTGAGGAAGGGTTACCCTCGTCCGGTATCCACGGCTATATCAGCTGCGATTTAAGCCAGCAGCTCAAGGCTCGGCTACAGTTTAGGCCAGTAGCTCAAGGCCATCCATGTACTCTGTCTCCCATAGATTAGGAACTTACTCACTATGTTTTACCACCCGCGACTTTGGGTACAACCTCAAATTTTAGTTATATATTAGGACGTCCGAATATATTAGTTTTCCGTCAATTTCTTACGATGGTTCTCAATTAAATATACAGTGGAGCAGGTCAGCTACAAAAAGTCTCAACCTTCCTTCCGGCGAAAGTAGCTTCAACCTTCCTTCCGGCGGAAGTAGCCTATCATATACGTGCCCGTCGGGACTAAGCCTCCCCATCAGGAGCAATACCAAATGTCTCGTGCCTCGGATCACATAAACAACCCCTCAGGTCACAGACCGCTATGGTCCCATAGTGATCCCACCCCCGGCAGCATGCATGATTAGTGCAATGCCTAGTTCATGGTTCCACAATATACGGATACAAAAACATATATATATCGTCCGAGTATCCAAAATCCCTCCAAATCATAAATACCAATACAAAGCCACCGCACAACCGATAAAATATATATGCATGTACACATTTAATAAATTAGGGGTATATAAAAATACATGCATATTAGTAAAATCTCCCACAGTAGTCAAAATATATCAAAAATTAAATCAGACCAAGAATGGGGTTAGAGGATACTTGCCTTAAATTATACTCTGCAAATCTGAAAAAAGGATGTCCCGAAGCACTCCAATCGAGCCTTTCTCTCTCCTGCTCCACGCACCCCGCGCGCACAGCCGCCATCTCTCCTCCGCGCGCGGCCTCAACCGCACCGCTGCCGCAGCCTGCCGCCTCGAACGGCTG
>JAODPA010114609.1:0-19030 GCA_025585075.1 Nepenthes mirabilis
GTAGTTGTTAAATAAATTATATTTTGTATTTAATTTTATTAAAGTTGAAAATAAAATTTAGATTTGAGAATAAAAAAATACAAGTTTAGTAAAATTTGAATATCACTCTCTTTCTTCCCTTGTTTCGTTTTCAAGTTTTCTCTATATAAATTTGTGTTTTTCTTTCCCGGTTTCACATTATTTGGTGTTAGAGCTTGTGTTAATACTTTTGATCATTCTCTAAATTTTTCATGGCAACTTGTGGAGGTAAAAGAAAATGTAGCAATCGATAGAGGAAGAATGAAAGAGATGATAAATTTTAAGCACTTCAAATGCAAGTTGAAGAACTAACTTTGCCTTGTCATGGACATGGTGGCTCAAGTTGTGGATCTTCTGATGATGAAACCGAGACGAATCCTTTTGCCTACCAAGGAAGGCATTTACAAAAGATGTTTTATTGTAATTTTGGCACCATAAAGATCGACCTACTAGATTTTCAAGATCGCTTTCAACTCGAAGAATTTCTAGAATGGCTTAGTACCATTGAAAAACTTTTTGATTATAAGGAGATATCAGAAAATCAATATGTAAAGCTTATTGCTACAAGGCATCATGGCTATACTTCGGCATGGTAGGATAAAACTCAAGTAATGAGATTTCACAAAGGAAAGCTAAAGATTTATTCCTGGGAGAAGATGAAATCTAAGTTTAGAGAAAAATCTCTTCTAATGAATTTCTCTCAAATGGATTTTTTTTTTAAATTAACAATCTCCATCAAAACATTAAAAGTACAATAGAGTATTTCAAAAAGTTTTATAAATTTATGGCCCATAACGATCTTCAAAAAAATAAATAGTATCTTATAGTAAGGTTTGTTGGAGGATTATAGAATCCTAATCACGATGAAATAGAAATGCAACGATTATAGAAGGTTAATGATGCATACCAACAAGCATTGAAAGTAGAGGCTAGGCTCTCTCGTGGAGCTAAAAGATTTGATTATCAAAACTCTTACCTTTCAGAAGGTGAACCTTCATGTAAAGATAGTGTTCCTAATTTTAATGGTGCCTCTTAAGATGTTACAAATCTAGTACCTAGTACTAGTGATGGGAATAATTTTGTTTATAGCATAACTCTAATACTTGTTTTAAGTATTGCCAAGTTGGTAATCAATTCCATACTTATTCTAAAAGGTAAGTGGAGGCTTGTGTCAACCTTGTAAATAAAGAGGCTCATGAGCACTATGTTAATTCGACACAACCTTTATATGATGGAGAAGAAGAGATCAAACAAGTGAAAGTTAAAATAGAAGAAGAAGAAGAAAGCCTTATGATCCAAATGGTTCTCTCCACTCCAAAGGCTGAAGTAGAGGAAGGTTAGCTTTATTCTAATATATTCAAAACTTGGCCTAACAATCTTGAAAATGTATGGACTATTGTGATTGTTTGAGGGAGTTGTAAGAATATTGCTTCATAAGACATGGTGGATAAACTCTAACTTCTGAACTAAACCACATCTAAAACCTTATCGGATCATATGGTTTAAGGAAGGAGATGAGGTAAAAATTATTAAATGTTACCTTATTTCATTTTCTATCAAGAAAAATTATCAACCCAATATATGGTGTGATATAATTTCTATGGATATATGCCATATATCTCTAGGGAAACTGTGGTAGTACAATAGAAGGGCCACACACAACTATCATACAAATACCTATACCTTTTGGATGGGAAAAATTGAGGTTATTCATTTAACATATCAAAAATAAAAATCTTCTAAATTTCTAAAAAAGAGGGCTGTAATTTCCTTTCCATGTCAAAGTTTGTAAAGGAAATTAAAGAAAATAGGATTGTTTACTTATTAATTGCCAAAGAAGAAAAAAAGGCCATCGAAGCTCCATATGAGTTAGATCCACTTTTGAAAAGATTCTATGACATCATGCCCAAAAGCTTCCAAACAGGTTTCCCCCATTAAAAGATATCCAATGTCAAATTGATCTCATTCTTAGAGTAATTTTTCTAAACAAGGCTTACTACCAAATGAGCCTGAAAGAGCATGAGGAGTGGAGTCAATAAATGATTGACTTGTTGAAAAAGGGCTATATCTAGGAAAGAATTAGCCTATATACAGTTCTAATTTTGTTAACTTCAAAAAAAGATGGGTCATAGAGAACATATATTGATAGTCATGCTCTCAACTATGTTATAATTAAATATTGATTTCCCATTTCATGGATTGACGATATTTTTGATGTGCTTGCAAGTGCAAAAATATTCTCTAAGATTAAATTAGAAGTGGTTATTATAAAATTTGAGTCAAAGAAGCAGATGAGTAGAAAAACACTTTCAAAATAATAGAAGACTTGTATGAGTGGCTTGTTATGCCATCTAGCTTCACCAATGTACCAACCATATTCATGAGGGTAATATATCAAATCTTCGATCCTTTTATCAGTAAATTTATTATTGTATATTTTGATAATATTCTTGTTTATAGTCGTAACAAAGATGAGTATATTAAATAATTGAGGACTATTTTTACTACTCTAAAAGGTGAAGAATTATATGTAAACCTTAAGAAGTGCTCGTTTGCGACCGATAGCCTAACTTTCCTAGGTTTTGTTCTAACTTTTACAAGGATACATGTGGATCAAGATAAAGTCAAAACTGTCCAAGAATGATTCTCACCGAGGAGCTTACACAAGTTAAAAAATTTCTATGGATTAGCTTCATTCTTCCATTCTTTAAAAATTTCAGCACCATCGCATCCCATATGACAAAAATGCATGAAGAAGGGTGAATTCAAGTAGACTAAGGAGGCCAAGGAGAGTTTTCAACTTATCAAGGACAGATTATCCAATACCCTATCCTTAACTTATTGAATTTCAAAAAGATTTTTATTGTTGATTGTGACACCTCTCATATAGTTATTGGTAGAATTCTTAGTTAAAAAGGCCATCCCATTGTCTTCTTTAATGAAAAATTTAATGAAGCTAATAAGAGGTATTCCAGTTATGACATGGAGTTCTATTCGACATTCAAGCTCTCCGAATTTGACATTCTTATTTAATTCAAAGGAAGTTTATCTTAAACTTGAAGCAGAAATCACTTAAGCATATCAACCAATAAGATAACTTGATTTGATGACATACAAAGTGAGTTTCTTTCTTACAAGAGTATACCTTTATTGTAAAACACAAAAGTTGGAGCTCTATTGAAGTGGTTGATGCCTGTGATGAACCCGATCCTGATCTCGGGTTCCAACAAGGTCTCGCTTGCACAATGTTTGTCAAGCTAAATACAAATTTGTACTATTTACCTGTATAGACATATACATATTATGCTAACAAATACATAGGATCCAAAAATACCACAATCCATTCGTTGCCCTAACATTATATCTCCGGATAAAATATAGGTGTATAGAGATACCGCTAGATACCTAAAATTAAACCATAATAACCTCTGAAAGTATATAAATCATCAATACACAACAAAACTAATCTCATATGTATATCATCAATATACAAAAAATATATCGATATATATCCATAAAAATGTACAAAAGTCCTCCATACATAAGAACAAAATCACAAAATCTGAGTTTACAAAATTATCTTCCAAATCCACAACCTAGCCAATTGAAAATCTTTACTCCACCTCATTGGGTATAAGTTCATACTCATCTAAAGGTAAGCAAGCATTAATGAGTGAGCCAAATGCTAAGTACAAAAATAATTAATGATAATAAGTAATATACTCAAAATAAATCAAGGGGATAGAATAGGAGTATAATACAGATACATAAATATAAAACATGTTCAATACATTTTTGTAACACATTTATCTTCCATATTTTATTTCTAATTCCTTTAGGTTCTAAAACATGTAAAAATTCGTTTATATTTAGGGATCAGAGTTAGTAAGCCTTACCAACTAATGGAGTAGCCGAATGAGGAAATGAATGTATATACTTTCACATATTTTAGGGCAGTGCCCACGAAATATAAATACCATGTGGTGAGCGGTATACCTTTGACCCGATATACGAGGCCATAAATATATACCACCATAGCATCTCCCGTGACCTAAGAGTATTCGTCAATCTACCTCTGTAATATCTTAAGGCATGTCAGAAAATATCACCCTTTGATATATAAATTATTGGTCTAATTTCATAATGACTTATTTTTAAGGGAAAGTCCATACTTATTCTTAATATAAAGTTCTTATTCCCTGGAGAATAATTAATCAAATTTAACAAATTGTGGAGTTTCTTTCTTATATTTTACATAATTTTCATATTTCTTAGGTACAGATATGGATTATTATTTTCTTGTAAATTTAAACTTTCACATGACTTCAAATACATGCACAAATTAATATAAGGTTTGAAAAAAATTAGAAAATTCTTACCATGTTGAGCCAAATAGAACTTTGTGACTTCTGGACAACAAATCCGTTTACAAAAGGCATCCAACTTAATTTTCGGAACATACAAAATAATATATACAAAATATATGTGAATAAATACTAAGTAATCACGTTTATAAGTTAGGGTTCCAATTTTCTGAAGCCAAATCATACAAAAACCTCAAAGTAAATAGGCAAAATGGCGGGGCGCAGGTTAGGGTTTCTACATAATACAATACCACATAAAACTTTTAAATTGAATACAAAATCAACATATATGCATGCTTAATATATAAGTATTTTAAAATATAAGTTTAGATGGGTATTTGAACAAAAATACCTAAATAGAATAACACAAAAAGAGCAACAAGAGAAAAAAGTGAATTTAGGTACACTTGACTCATCTCGATTTACAAGCTCCTCAACTAACTTTGTGACAGAGTGGATTTTTTTTCCTACTTATAACTTTCATCAATAATAAATAAACAATGCCCTAAATAAAATAATATAAATATTTACAGAAAATTGGGTAGAGTCTCTCCAAAAACTGGATAAAAATCCAATACAAACAACCTGTATTTTTCACAAAAGGGACAACATACAAATAATTAACTTCCACATTCATTCATTTCATAAACATAGGATCAACAAAATGCCATAAGATCCATGGCTCTAAGACAATATATCTTATCCACTATCTTGGTTCAAAAGGGAGATGCCAAACTAGGAACCTACATAACTCCAAAAATCAAAATGCAGAAGTAGAAACTAAATCCACACAAATATCCTGTGGAAGCCAAAACAATAACCCAACATAAAACATAATATTCTTTAGCTATCTAATTCCTTTACATAATTTCATCCATAAAAGACTGCTATTTACATTACTATCTTCAGACTTTCAAAAGCTCTTCAAGGACTTCAAGTCTTCACTAAATCTTCTTATCTAGGTCCTTCCTTACTCCTGCTCATTGGGTATCAGCTCTACTGTCTCATCTGGATAGAAAAAAACAAACGAGTGAGTCAAAACCCAACAAGGTACCATAAACGCATGCAAATGAAATTTCTTATACAAAATATAATTCTAATAGAGACAAATCCATACGAATATCGAAGGATGAAAGATACATGGAAAATAAGAAAGATCATGAATTATCATGAAAACATGTCAAAGGTCTTAAACTAAACTTAAACTTTACTTATTCTCAAATTTTAGCTTTATTATTCAAAGGGACCTAGCCAGTAGACCCTACTAGTTGAGGGAGTGAATAATTAATGATAGATTATGTTCACTACACACAATTCAAAGTCTAAACTAAAATATCCTTTCTGGAGGGATTTATATACTGAAATGCCTCCCAAAGGCAGGTTTGACACTGAATCTACTATTTCGATTTAACACCCTGAGGAGAGGTGGACCACGTATTACTCCGTGGATGGAGTTATTCTCAATTACCACTATAACGTTCTAAGGCATGCCAAAAAACCTTACCTGACTAAATAATAGTCCTAAGTCCAAATTTCATATTAACTTACTTAACTGAAGGTATCCACATCCTTAATTGCTCAATCTTAACTCATCATGCTTCAAAGGCCAAACTAAACACTTACAAATAATTCTTCAAATAGTTTGGAATACTTTTGGAGAGACTAACAGTGTGATCTTTTTCAAAACTTCAGATGAAAATCGTCCTATTATCAAAGTACCAAATAAATAAATAAATTTTAAGATTTCTAGTTTCCAAACACAATTTCCAAATTTTTGTTCTAGGGTTTTCATGTGAAGCTTCCGGACGAAATCTCACCTAAATCTTAAGCCAAATCACAAAATCAAGGCCATAAATCATAATACATATATAAAAGCATGCATTTAGAACAAAAATTCCCAAGTTTTTGAGATAGAGTTTGAAGTGAGCTGTCCAGACAACAATCGAACGCCAAAACACGAATCAAACACAAAATCGAAGCCACAATTCATAATAATCATATGTATACAGAAAATCTAGTTAAGAAATTATATGAAATATGCATTATTTGTGATAAAACTTTAGGGGTGAGGGTTTTAGAATGTGAACATAAAAATAGAGATGTCGAAATATGGTAAAAACGAAGAATAAAGTTGGAGATACACTTACCATCACCCGATTTACCATTTTTCTCACTTTGATCAGATGAAAATTGGTGAAAAATACTTCCTCTTCTCTTTTCCTCACCTTCCTCCTTCATGTTCTGTCGTGTGCTGCCCCCAAATCTCTCCCCCTTCCCTTTTATAACAAAAATGGAATTAGGTCGCTGAAATAAAAACGCGCTTGTGCTTGAGTGCCCAGCGAGCGCATGTCAAGCGCAAACTGATATGGAATCTGTGCTCGCTGCTGGGCTTGAGCTAGTAGCGAGCCCAATGCTGCTGTGTAGCAGATTAGTATGTAGCAGCCGACTTCCTCTCTTTCTACTTCCGATACTCATACTTTCATGTATATTTAGCCTTATTTTTTTTATTATTATTTTAATTACTTTTGAATTATCATGTTTCAGGTTCAGGACCTCACAACTCTCTTCCACTTATAGGAATTTTGCCATCGAAATTAATGAAACCACATACCTTAAGAGAATAAATGGAGGTATTTGCTCTGGATCTCCTCCTCACGCTTCCATGTTTCTTCCTCAAGTGAATGATTTTTCCACAAAATTTTCACCAAGGGAATCATCTTTGTACGTAGTATCTGATCCTTACGATTTAGAATTTGTACTGGCTCCTCAACATAAGACAAATCCCTGTCAATCGTCAAGGGCATGTACTTGATGATGTGTGTGGGGTCGTGAACATATTTCCGAAGTATCGACACATGAAATATATCGTGGACATCTGCTAGACTTGGTGGCAACGCCAATTTGTAAGCTACCTCCTCGATCCTTTCCAAAATCTCAACCGGGCCAATAAATCGTAGTTTCAGCTTTTCTTTCACCCCAAATATGAACATTCCCTTAGACGGTGAAACCTTCAAAAAGACATAGTCACCCACCTCAAACTTTAATTCCGTTCTCCTCCGATATGTATAACTTTTCTATCTACTCTGGGCAACCCTCAAGTTTTCAGGAATGAGTCTCATCTTTTCTGTCATTTCCTTAACAATTTTAGGACCTAAAAATCGCTTGTTCCGGTCTCCTTCCAATGAATTGGTGATCTGCTCTTTTTCCCATATAGCGCCTCAAAAGGTTCCATACCTATACTTGCCTAATAATTATTGTTATAGGCGAAATCCATTAAGGCCAGATGATTATCCCAAGTCCCCTTCATATCTGACGCCGAGGCCCTCAACATATTTTCTAAGATCTGAATCGTACGCTCTGATTGGCCATTAGTTTGGGGGTGATAAGCAATAGTAAACTTCGATTCCGTCCCCAATTCTTTATGCAGACTTTCCCAAAACCTCAAAACAAGACGAGGATCCCTATCAGACACAATCAAAGCAGGCACACTATGAAGCCTAACAATTTCATTCACATATAACTGAGCCAACTTGTCACGAGAATACGTCGTCCTGATCGCCAAGAAATGGGCTAATTTAGTCAGCCGATCGATAATAACCCAAATGGTGTCATGGTTCTTAGGGGTTCTAGGTAAGCCTTACACAAAATCCATCATGATATCTTCCCACTTCCAACTTGGGATTGACATCGGTTGCTAAATCCAGATGGTTTTTTCCTTTCAGCTTTTAGTTGTTGACACACGAGGCATTTCTCTACATAAGCCGTAATATCCCATTTTATTTTTCTCCATCAAAAGGTTTTCTTTAAATTATGATACATCTTATTCGTCCTCAGATGAATTGTATATCGAGATTGATAAGCTTCCCTCAAAATATTCTCCTTTAACTCTCTGTCATCCGGCACATATAAACGGTCTTTAAACCTTAATACTCTATCAGCTCGGATATTAAAATCAATCCTAAAGTCCTTATTCAAATCTCCCATAATATCCATAAGAAAGGAGTCGTATACCTGCTTCTCCTTAACCTCATTTATCACCTCTGACTGTATCTGAAGGTATGACAAAATCATCTGATCACCCTAAACATACCGCTGAATATCACATTGCTTCAAATAATCTAGTATCTTCATCTGTTTTATCTGAAGACTTGACACAAAATTTGATCGGTGGCTCAAAGTATCAGCAACTACATTAGCCTTTCCAGGTTTGTACTGAATCTCACAGTCATAATCTTTTAAAAAATCAAGCCACCTCATTCGCCTCATATTAAGCTCCTTCTGCGAGAACAAGTACTTCAGACTTTTATAGTCTGAATAGATGAGGAATTTTTCTCCATAAAGATAGTGTCTCCAAATTTTTAGGGCAAATACCACCGCAGCTAACTTCAGATCATGAGTTAGATAATTATTCTCATGCACCTTTAGTTTTTTAGACCCATAAGCTACTACTTTGCTATGTTGCATCAATACACAATCCAAACATGCCTTAGAGGCGTCACAATATACCTCAAAACCACCCAATCCCTCTGGAATAGTCAACACCGGAGCAGTCATTAGGCGATCTTTTAGTTCCTGAAAACTTTGGTCGCATTCTTCAATCCAATCAAACTTTACTTCCTTCTTTACTAATCGAGTCAAGGGTATAGCTATTTGAGAAAAATTCTTCACAAATCTCCTATAATATCCCGCCATGTCGAGAAAACTTCTAACTTCAGTTACTCCAACTAGTAACCGCCTCTACCTTCTTTGGGTCTATAGCAATACCTCCACTCGAAATCACATGCCTCAAAAATATCACCTCTTGTAGCCGAAAGTCACATTTATTCAATTTGGCATACAGCTTTTCCTCACGAAGTATTTGGAGAATAATCCTCAAATGAGTTTCATGCTCCTCATGACTCTTAGAATATATCAAAATATTATCAATAAATACCATCACAAATTTATCCAAATATAGTCTAAACACCCAGTTCATCAGGTCCATAAAAGCGACAGAAGCATTCGTAAGACCAAACGGCATCATAAGAAGTTCGTAGTGTCTGAAAAGTAGTGTTAGCCACATCTTCTGGCTTAATCCTCAATTAATATTCAGATCTCAAATCAATCTTCGAAAATACCCGAGATCATTGTAATTGGTCAAACAAATTATCAATACGCGATAATGGATATTTATTCTTAATTATGATTTTATTCAGTTCACGATAATCCACACATAATCATAAAGATTCATCTTTCTTCCTTACAAAGAGTGTCGGTGCACCCCATGGAAATACATTCGGTCTAATAAAGCCATTGTCTAACAATTCCTATAACTTCAATTCCTTCAAATCAGCAGATGCCATATGGTAAGGTGCCCTGAAAATCGGGATAGCTCTTGGAATAACTTGAATCTCAAACTCAATCTCCTTGTGAGGTGGTAACCCAGGGAACTCCTCCGAAAATACATCTTCAAAATCACATACAATTAAAATATCTCTAGCCGGCACACTATGACTCTCAATGGTGCCAGCATATTCTAGATATGCATGGCATCCACTTTTCATCAAGTGTTTGGCATGCAAAGTAGAAATTATTACAGGCATCTCCTTTTTCCTAATACCTTGAAAGAAAAAGGATCCTATTTCGAGAATATCAAAATATACCCTTTTCATAAAACAATCAATACTGGCATGAAACTTAGTTAGCCAGTCCATCCCCAAGATAATATCAAAATCATTCATATCCAACAATATCAAGTCTGCCATCAAACATCTCCCATTCACCTCCACCACATATTTCGGATACATAATATTAGTAACTACTGAGGATCCAGTAGGCATTGACACAGATAACGAATAATCCAAAATTCACGGGGCAGACACAGTACAACATGAAAATTGTGGAGAAATAAAAGAATGGATAGATCTCGAATTAAATAATACAGAAGCTAGAACTCCACAGATAGAAAGGATACCTTCCACAACGTTCGGATATGCCTCAGTGTCTTGTACTGCCACCGTAAAGCCGAAACGGTTGGCTTCTTTGCTTCCAACCTCTTTGACAATAGGCAATCCTTGATCAGGTGACCCTGTTGACCACAATTAAAACAAGCTCCCAACATTCTATAACAGGACTTCCCGGGGTGCTTCCTTCCACAATGAACACAGCCAGCTACTGATGCCTGAGAGCCAGTCATTGACTGAACTTCAGTGATACTCTTTCCTTTTGCCTCTATCTTTGCCTTCTTAGAGGGCCCAGAGGGTCCCACATTAGATCCCGTGCTATAGCCTGCCCGGCTTGTGGCTCTCTTGGCGAGCAATTTCTGCATCTCCAATTCTTCCTTATAAATCAAGGCCTAATCCAAAATATCAGTATAAGTTTGGAGCTTGTGTGTCGACAACTGCCTTCTAATTTCATCCCTCAATCCTTACTGAAATTTCTTTGCCTTCCTTAATTCATCCTCCACAAAATACAGTGAGTAACGAGACAATTCAGTAAATCTTGCGTCATACTTCGCTACAGTCAAGTTTTCTTACTAGAGTTGCATAAATTCCTGCTCCTTATCCTAAAGGCTAGATAGGAAATACTTTTTCATAAAAGCTTCTTCAAACATCTCCCATGTAATCTCCTCATTAGGCACACCTAACGCCCTCTTTTTCATGGCTCACCAACTATCGGCCTCATCCTCCAACTTACATACCGCAAACCTGACCTTCTCTCGGTTAGAGCACTGAATCACCTCAAAGATCTTCTTTATCCTTCGGATCCAAATGTCTACTTTCATTGGATCAGGTTCACTCAAAAATTCAGGTGCTCTCTCCATCGTGAACCTATCGTACGTAGTCGGAGCAGGATTGACTGGAGCCGGCTCAGGTGTAGGGACCGGAGCCATATGACTTTGCTCTATTGGCTCAACCCACATTTGTCATCCTCCTCAACAAATTCACGTATTCGGCTTCTCGCTCGTAGGGATTACTAGTGTCTCCATAGTTATTTCTTCTTCCCCTACTACTAGCCATTTTATATCCTGTAACAAAAAGCAACCACAACATTAATAAACCTCAAGAAATCAGTTTAGAGGAATGGGGTTAACAATAATTCATTATAGATCAAGATTGGCCTAAAGGTTATCACCTACACACCCTATTTGATCCTAACTATCCTCAACTTATTCATACTTAAACTTAAATCTAAACTTCCACTTTAGGATCAATCCATCGTAAGACATCTCCTTTCTTTGATACCAACTGTGATGGAGGAGATTTTTTTTCCTACTTATAACCTCTGTCAATAACAAATAAACAATGCCCTAAATAAAATAATATAAATATTTATAGAAAATTGGGCAGAGTCTCCCCTAAAACTGAATAAAAATCTAATACAAATAACCTATATTTTTCACAAAAGGGACAACATACAAATAATTAACTTCCACATTCATTCATTTCACAAATACAGGATCAACAAAACGTCATAATATTCATGTCTCCAAGACAATATATCCTATCCACTATCTTGGTTAAAAAGGGAGGTGCCAAACTAGGAATCTACAGAAGTCAAAAAATCAAAACACCGAAGCAGAAACTAAATTCACAAAAACATCCTGCGGAAGCCAAAACAATAACCCAACATAAAACATAATATACTGTAGCTATCTAATTCCATTACATAAATTTCATCCATAAAAGACTGCTATTTACATTATTATATTTGGACTTCCAAAAGCTCTTCAAGGACTTCAGGTCTTCACTAAACCTTCTTATCCAGGTCCTTCCTTACTCCTGCTTGTTGGGTATCAGCTCTACTGTCTCATCTGGAGGAGAAAAAATAAACAAGTGAGTCAAAATCCAATAAGGTATCATAAGCATATGCAAATGAAATTTCTTATATAAAACATAATTCCAATAAAGACAAATCCATGCAAATATCAAAGGACGAAAGATACTTGGAAAATAAGAAAGATCATGAATTATCGTGAAAACATGCCAAAGATCTTAAACCAAACTTAGACTTTACTTATTCTCAAATTTTAGCTTTATTATCCGAAGAGACCTAGTTAGTAAACCCTACTAGCTGAGGGAGCAAATAATCGAGGATAGATTGTGTTCACTTCATACAATCTAAGGCCTGAACTGAAATATACCATTTGGCAGGATTTATATACTAAAATACCTCCCGAAAGCAGGTCAGATACTGAATCTACCCTTCCAATTTAACGCCCCGAGGAGAGGTGAACCACATATTACTCCGTGGACTGAGTTATCCTCGATTACTATTATAACGTTCTAAGACATGTTGGAGAACCTTACCTGACTAAATGATAGTCCTAGGTCCAAATTTCATATCCATATCCTTAATTGCTCAATCTTAACTTATCATGCCTCAAAGGCCAAACTAAACACTTACAAATAATTCTTCAAATAGTTTGGAATACTTTCGGAGAGACTAATAGTGTGATCTTTTTCAAAACTTCAGATAAAAATCATCTCATAAACTTTATCAAAGTACCAAATAAATAAATAAATCTTAAGATTTCTAGTTTCCAAATACAATTTCCAAATTTTCATTCTAGGGTTTTCATGTGAAGCTTTCGGACGAAATCTCACCTAAATCTTAAGCCAAATCACAAAATTAAGGCCATAAATCATAATACCTATATAAAATCATGCATTTAGAATAAAAATTTCCAAATTTTTGAGCTAGGGTTTGAAGCAAACTGTCCGAACAACAATCAAATGCCTAAACACAAATCAAACACGAAATTGAAGTCACAATTCATAATAATCATATGCATACACAAACTCTAGCTATGAAATTATGAGAAATATGCATTATTTGTGATAAAACTTTAGGGGTGAGGGTTTTAGAATGTGAACAAAAAAATGGAGATGTCAAAATGCAGTAAAAATGAAGAACAAAGTTAGAGTTATACTTGCCTTCACCCGATTTACCATTTTTCTCACATTGATCGGATGAAAATTGGTGAAGAATCCTTCCTCTTCTCTTTTCCTCCCCTTCCTCCTTCGTGTTTTGTCGTGCACTGGCCCTAAATCTCTCTCCCTTCCCTTTTATAACAAAAACAGAATCAAGTTGTTGAAGTAAAAATGTGCCTGCGCTTGAATGCCCAGCGAGCGTGCCGTGAGCGCAAACTGATCTGGAATCTATGCTTGCCAGCTCGCTTGAGCGAGCGGCGTGCAAGCCATGTTCCGAAGCAATTTAAAATTTGTGCTCGCTGATGGGCTTGAGCCAGTTGCGAGTGCAATGCTGTTGTGTAGCAAATTAGTATGCAGCTGCCGGTTTTCTCTCTTTCCACTTCCGATAATTATACTTCCATGTATATTTGGCCTCATTTTGATTATTATTATTTTAATTACTTTTGAATTATCATATTTTGGGTTCAGGACCTCACACTCTTCACACCAAAAATGAAGGAAAACGGATTGCGCAATTAAATACCTATACTGGCGCCTCAAGCGCCAGTTGGGCGAGCATCAGGAATGCAACACTGGAAATCGCTCCTCAGGCATGCATCGGGTGTGCATTGGGCATACCCATACTAGAAATTATGCTCGAGTGGTGCCTCAGGTGCAGGTCGGGTGCAGGTCAGGCTTGCAGTGAGCCAATTTTGCGCATGCATTGTTCGGGACTTATTTTAACCCTTCTAACCTAATTTTTCACATCCATTGACTCTGATTTTGATTATACTAATTTAATAAATCGTGATTATCATAATTTAAAACTCGAATCTTATTTATAGATTAACATTTCAAGTTTTACAATGCTAGTTCCCGATTTTACCAATTCTGAGTCTTTAGGCTTTTGAATCCAATTTCCCCAAGGTCTTTTGATTTCGATTCATTTATATTAATTTAGTCACTCATATTTATTATGTTTTAAAAATTGGTACCTTACAATGCCCCTAGTAAGTATGTGACCCATCTTAATTTCATGCACATTCAACTTGCTAGCATTAAAGCAATCATAGACACATAGGATGGTAATGAAGATTTCAATGAAATTTAAAAATTTTGTCAAGAGGGTCCCCATGGTAATTATTCTCTACAAGAAAATTTTCACTTTAATAAAAGTTATTTATATATTCTCAAGTATTGTTTTAGGAAATATTTTATTGAAAAATTCCATGTAGGAGGCTTGAAAAGACGCTATGGGAGAGATAAAAATGTCTTAATGATTAGATAAAAATATTTTTAACTGATCATATTTTAAGATGTAATTCATTTTATAAAAAGTTGCTAGATTTGTTAATATGCAAGGGCCAAATGCAAAACAATGATACTTATACACCTCTACCTATCTTGGAGGCCCCTTTGGAGAATGTTAGCATGGATTTCATGGTTAGATTACCTAGAACTTCAAATAGTAATGATTCTATCTTTATTATTATCTATTGTTGTTCTAAGATAGTTCATTTTGTTCATTGTATGAAGATTAGGGATACTTCGTATGTGACTTGTCTTTATTTTAATAAACTAGTGAGACTTTATGGTGTCCATATGACTATTACCTCGGATAAAGATACTAAGTTCCTTAGTCACTGTTGAAAATATTTATGGAAGAATATTGACATAAGCCTGTGTTATAGTAATTCTTATCATCTTCAAACAGATGACCAAATCAAAGTAGTAAATTGGATTTTAGAAAATTCACATTGAGCATTATCTTTCAAATGATCCAAATAATAGGATTTTGCACTTTTGTAAGCAAATTTTTCTTATAATTGTGTCATTAATCGCTCCATTGGGAAGAGTCCATTTGAAATGTTATATGGTAAGTTACCACTACATTATCTAGATCTTACTCTTATTCTAAATCCTTTTTTGTTTAAAAGGGCCAAAGATTTTGTCATCTATGGCAGAAATTCATCAAGAGGTACAAAAATAAATAAAAGAGAGCAAATCAAGATCTAAAAAGGGAGCCAATTGTGAAATTTTAGTTTCCAAAATATCATAATTAAAAGTAATTAAGTTAATATAATCAAAATTCGGTTTAATATATACGGGAATCTAAATTTTAAAAGTGGATTTGGGTGGCAGAGGAGGACGCTTGCCGAGCACCCAAGGTGGTGCCGAGGTGCCAAAACCAAGGGGTTGGCTCTTGCCAGCCATTTGAGCGCTGGCAGGTGGCGCTGAAACCCACACATGCACGCCCAAAGCGCGCTGAGCGCCGGTCCCTTTATTTAAATGCACGCGGGTTGCTTTTTTCATCATTTTACGCAGACTAGAGAGAGGAGAGAGAAAGCATGAAGAACAAGAGAGAGAAGGAGGAGATCAATATATCGAGTCCATTTCTGAGTTAGCGGTAGTTGAAGAAGTTGTGAACGAATCGAGGTAAGTGCACCCATATCCGTTTCTTTCTCTTGTTACACTTTTCATTCCGTTTTCTTCGAGTATTTTTGTTCAAATGTCCGTCTAAACTTATATTTTATAAAATTCATGTTTAGAGTATGTTTATTTGTTAATTTGGTGTCCAATTTGGTAGTTTTACTCAGTATTATGTTACATGAAAACCCTAACCCTACACTACACTGTTCTGTCCAATTATTTTGAGAATTTTTATATGATTTGGCTTTAGAAAATTGGAACCCTATCTTATAAACATGATTATTTGGTATTTGTTCACATATATTTTGTATATATTATTTTGTATGTCCAAAAATTATGTTGGATGCCTTTTGTAAAGGGATTTATTGTCTAAAAGCTACAAAGTTTTATTTGGCTCAACGTGGTAAGGATTTTCTAATTTTCTTAAGCTTTATGTTTATTTATGCATGTATTTGAAGCCATGTAAAGATTTAAATTCTCATGCAGATAACAATTTGTATATGTATCCAAGAAATATAAGAACTATACAAAATATATGATGGGAACTCCACAATTTGATAAGTTTGATGAACTGTTCTCTAGGAAGTAAGAATTTTGTGTTAAGAATATAGTGGACCTTCCTTTAAGAATAAATAATTATAAAATTAGACCGAGAATTTATATTTCAGAAGATAGTATTTTCTAGTATGCCTTAGGATATTACAATGGTAAACTAAGGAATGCTATTGGGCCACGGGAGATGCTATAATGGCATATGTTTTCTGGCCCTTATATATCGGGTGAAAGGTATACCGTTCGCCACAGGACATTAAAGTTGAGGTTCGTAGGTAGTGTCTTAGAATGTGTGGATACATACACATTCCTTTTTTCGTTCGACTACTCCATTAATTGGTAAGGCTTACTAACCATGGTCCCTAAATGATGAATGAATTTCTATAAATTTTAGAATCTAAAGGAATCAGAAATAAAACATAAAAAATAAATGTGTTTTGAAAAATGTATTGAATCATGCTTCATATTTATACATCTGTATTATACTTCTATTTCTTTCTCTTAATTTATTTGGAGTATATTATTTATTGTCTTCGATTATATTATACCTTATTGAGCATTCGGCTCATCCTTTGTTATTTTCTTACCTTCAAATGAGTATGAGCTTATACCCGATGAGGTGGAGTAGATATTTCAGTTGGTTAGGCTGTGGATTTGGAAGATTATCTTGTAGACTTAGATTTTATGGCTTTGTACATATGTATGGAGTACTTTTGTATTCTTGATGGATATGTATTTGTTATATTAATAATGTACAGAATAGTTTAGTTCCGCTGTGTAGTGATGATTGTATATGTTTTCGTAGGTTATTATGGTTTGATTTTTAGGTACTTAGCAGTATCTCTTTTGAGCTAACGTTATATCCAGAGATATGACGTTGGTACCACGAATGGATTGTGGCATTTTGGATCCTGTGTGATTATTATTGTGATATGTATATTTTTGTACAGGTGAATTATACAGATTTATATTTAGTTTAATGGTTATTGTGCAGGCGGAACCTTGTTGATTTTCGATTAGGATATGGTCTGTCGCACTAATGTTCACTAACGGGTTAAATTTTTAAAAAGGGAGATTTTGTGTGGGATTTATTGAAGAAAGAGCAATTTCCTTCGAGTACTTACAATAAATTTAAGGAGATCCTTTTTGAATTTTCAAGAACATCAATAATAACACTTATGAAATTGGACTTCCTTCACACATTAACACTTATTCTTCCTTCAATGCGTAAGATTTAACTTGATACTATGACAATATGAATGTAAACTTGTAGAAAAGTTCTTTCCCACCAAGGAGGATACTACAGTAAAAATTCATCGATGAAGCAGTTCACTTGAAGTACAAGGCTCATCCACTCTTATTCGCTGAAGAGATATTTTGACGATATTTGTTTCTTAGTGATATAGTGCACATTCCATCAGTGAAACAGCCTACTTAAAATACAATGGTTATGTATTCTTACCCATTAAGAAAATATTTTATGAGATCTTGATCCCAAAATCAGGTAATTATGTGTAACGGCCAAGATTCTAAAATATAGGAAGTCCAAATCATTGAGTCACTATAATCAAGAAGTAAAAGGAAAATTGAAGGTTATCCGGTCAATACGAGTTGACCAGAAAATGTAATAAGAAAATTAATCTGGTCAACGCTTGTTGACCGGAAAATATGAAGGAAAATACAAATCGGTCAACGCTAGTTGACCGGAAGTAATAGCAATTATAAGAATAGAAGGCAAATTGGGGTAGTTAAGTTGACTGGAATTGTATGATTGTTGACCGAAAAATATAATAAGAATGAAAATCCGGTCAGCAAGTGTTGATCGGAAGATGTGAAGAAAGACGAAATCCGGTCAACGTATGTAAATCTAGGAATCAACTCTCAGGCAAGTGTACCTCGGACGCCGTTTTCAAGTCCATGTTTTAAGATTATTGTCAGTGTATTCTGCTCCGTTTCTAAGTTCATGTTTTACTGCAAGATACTTCGGACGCCACATTTAAGTTCAGTTTTTCATTTACAATTACACTGCACTCTGTTTCACTTCAAGTATATTCGGACGTATGCTTTTAAGTTCCGTTTTACATCAATTTTCATGAATCTACTTTTCTGCTTCTGAACTGCATGAAATACGGCACATTTGCATAATGTCTGGCCTGTGAATATCAACTTCGGTCATTTACATGAAATAATCCAGTCAGGCCCATTTGCATGAAATAATCGAGTCCGACCCTTTTCAAAGAAAACAAACCAAGTCCGGCCTTTCCTTGAAATAAATTAAGTCCGGAATTTCTTGATGCAAAAAGGAAGTCCGTCCTTCAAAAAGGACTCCGGCCCTCCCGTAATGTAAAAAGAGCTTCGTTCCCTGGACGAAAATCTAAACCGGTCCCCCTTTAGCATAAATCGAAGTCAGCCTCGAGCATCGAAACCAAAATCGGCATTATAGGTTAAATCGAAATCGACCCTTTGCTTTGAAATCGAAATCGGGCCCTGCGTCAAAACCGAAATCGGCTTTGTATATCGAAATCGAAATCGGCCCTAAAATCAAGTTCGGTTTCTGCTTGCCTGAAATCAAGCTCGGTTTTGTTTAGTTTCATGTAGTAAGGAAAGCAGGTCCAGCTTTCTTGAGGGACGAAATCAGGTCCGGTTTCTTTAAGGCAAAAATCAAGTTCGGCTTGTGCAGTCCAGCTTCGTACGTGTTGAGCCCACTCCGGCTTCGTGCATGTCAACTGAAGTCTGGCCCCTTTTGCATGAATTAATGAAGTCCAGCCCTTTTGC
>JAODPA010114620.1:0-19028 GCA_025585075.1 Nepenthes mirabilis
TTATTCTGAGCCTGCAAGTTTTTAAGGCCCAGCCCACCTTCGCTCTTCGGGTAGCATATGTCATCCCATGGTACTTTTGCAGCTACCTTTCCCTTAGTAGATCCATTCCAAAGAAACCGAAGCATGAGGCAATCGATCGTTTTGAGGATAGATTGGGGCAGAATGAAAATTGAGGCCCAATAGAGGTGGATGGACGAGAGGATAGAGGCGACGAGTTGCAGTCGCCCACCAAACTAAAGTCACCTATTCTTCTAGGACGTGATCGGACGGGTAATTCTATCAGTGAGAGATTTGCAGTCCGAAAGTGGTGATCAGTGGGACTACCAAGTATCTAATGGGGAGTTTGCCCACTCTGAATCCCATGAAACCAGCGATGTCCTGGTGGAGGGATGTGTCTTTTGAGCAAATGAACACTTCACTCTTATTCATGTTTCCAGAGTGGCTGGAATTTAGATGGAACTCCTCAAGACATTCCTTTAGAATCCGAATTGAGTTGACATCAGCATGAGAAAAGAGAAGAAGGTCATCTGCAAAGGTAGCATGACTGTTTGAGTCTCGCCACATTTCCAATGAAATTTAAAGTTTTCGTTCCTTCTAGCCTTTATTTCAATAATACCATTCAGAACGTCATAACAAGAACAAATAAGTATGGAGAGATAGGGTTGCCTTGACGAAGGCTTTTGCCCCCTTGAAGAACCCGACCGCTTCCCCATTAATATTCACAGAGTACGAATGAGTGGTGGAACATTCCATGGACCAACTTACCCCGGAGTGAATTTTGGTTTGATCGCTGATTGGTGGTTGCAGTCTGACCGGAGTAGCACTTGTGGTGTTTGGCTTCCGGAGTGGTTCTTAATGTGTGGATCTTGTTTCTGAAGGCTTCCTGCACTGTGTCTTCTTCTGGGTTTCTTTTGCTTCTGTGGCCTCTGGTCCTGGAGCGTTTCTGTAGTCCCTCCTTCAAAAAAAAAATAAAAATAAATTTCATCTTTGCTTTGATTCCGGAGTGTTCATTACGCCTGGAATCCGGAGTGATTTTGATTCCGAAGTGCTTTATCTGCACTCTGGAATCCGGGTTTTTGCTTTTATTATTCCCTGGATACGGAGTGCTCCTTGTACTCCGGATTCATGTATGCCTTTGAGTCCGGAGTGCATTTTATGCACTCCGGAATCCTGGCCTCTTTTGTTAAATCCTGGGCTTGGAGTGCTGTCTTCTAGGGCGCTCTGGATCCGGAGTGATTAAAAAAAAAAAAAAATTTCCTTGCTTCTGTTTCCGGAGTGCCCTTTGTACTCCGGAAGCCGAAGTGCCTGTTTTTCCGGAGTGCTTTTTCTGCACTTCGGAATCCGGTCTGCTTTTGTAATCTCCCGATTTCGGAGTTCTGTCTTTTCTGACACTCCGGAACTGGAGTGAATTTGGAAAAAAAAAAGGTAATTAATTCTTTTGCTTCCGGTCTCCGGATTCCGTCTTTGTTCGCGATTTGTTGGACTGATGCATAGCTTCTGTCAATTTGGCGGAGTGATTTCGGACGGACTGTTTCTGGAGGAATGGCTATGGACGGAACGCCCTGCCCTCTTTAGACGGCCCTCTCGGGTTCTCCGGAATTCGGAGTACGTTTTTCCACATACTTGGCTGATCTGTTTCATTTGGTCGGAGTTGTTCCTGCTGATCTTCTTCCGGAGGGCCTTTTCTCTGTTCTTCTGAGTGAAGAGATATTGGACGGAGCTGACTTGTGCTTTTGAATTCGTGTGCATTTGTTTGCTGGAATTCTTCCTTCCGATGTGCATTCTTCCGGAGTGTATTGCGCTGATAGAGGCCGGAGTGGAAGGTTGAAGACGGAATGTGGCTGAAGCCGGAGTGTCTTTGTTACCGGAGCGTCTTTAGAGGCCGGTTTAGCTTATTGTTGCTGAAGTAATTTTTTGTGTCTGGAGCTGTTGGCTTACAAGAACCAACGTCAGTGTAATTTTTTAATGACTGTTGTCATTGGTCTAGGGGTCTCCCCTGCTTTGTGTTCCATCTCCAAGTCGGCAAAACACTTGGTTTCGAACATATTTTTGTACATTCTTTATACTTTTAATACATTTAATTACTTACCAAAAAAAAAGAATGAGTGGTTATACACTGCCTAATCCTTTTTTTCTGTAAGTAATGAAATTTTATTAAAAAGAAAAAATTACAAAACCTATGTTCTATTCCAAGTGTTTTGCCGACTTGGAAATAGAATAAAGATGGGGGGCATACCCCGAACACTGTGAAAATATGTCATGAAACAAAAAATAGAGTAAAAACAACACCGGAGTAAACAGCATTATAGCCACCAAAGGCTATCAACCAAACCTATCTAACATTAGAAACAAGGGCCATAGTCCTACCTAACCCACAAACAATCCCAAGCGAAATAGATCGGCCATTCCAAAATGGCATTTTAACGCACACGAAGCGGAAAAAAAACATCCGTCCAATAGTAGGAAGCTACTGTCCACGTCAGTTGGTCCAAACTGGTCTCATCTCCACATCGGGCAATAGCCAAGCTAAAGCTAACCGGCCAAAACAACGGCGACTAAGGCCACGTCATCAAGGTCAAAACGGCCTAAAATCCATACCGGGCAAAACAGCAGCTTATTGGGCAAAAGAGCCACGACAGCAGGGTAATCCAAAATGGCAAAAGCACACCCTGTTAACCACCAGGCGAGAAAACCATCCAGCCTTCAAATGTAAATCGGCAGCTACAGGCCACGTCAGCAAGGGCAACCCAGCCACAGCTCCAAACCGGGCAACCCCAATCAATTTGAAGCCTAATCCACTTAACCATTTGAGGAGGGAATTTCATTAGGGACTGAATAGTGATGATGAAATCCCAGTAGACAAAGTCATATGCTTTCATAAGGTCAATCTTCATAATAAATCTGGGAGGATCGTGACCCATACGATACTTATGAAGAAGCTCCAAGTCGGAAAAACCCTTGGAATTAAATCATAGTTTGTAAAATTTTTTTTCTTTTAATACAATTAACTTACTTACCAAAAAAAATCTAGCAGAAGATTAAACCAAGGGCATCCACCAAATAGCAGCAGCATTCAAATTACACCCCTCACCAACACAACAGGCAAGCTACACCACCACGACAGTAGTTACCTCTTCATCCAAGACCAACCTAACTATATGGAATAGGCGAACATTTCTTTTTCCGCCTTTTGAATCATTGGTGGTTAGATTTGAAAACCCGTCTTCCAGAATCAGCGGTCGAGTCAATGGTAGGGAGGGTGAAGCTAAGCGAGATCTAACAGCATCGAATTATGAACGCATCTCAACAATGTTCCTTCTCAACTCACCTATACTGGTGCACGCCCTTGGCTCCTTATTATGTTGATTGACAAAGGCAACATAAGGGCTTGGGGTAGGGCAAAAGTAATCAGCCACCTCGGATGTTGAGCCAACGGCTGCTGACCGGTCTTCCTCTGAGATTGGCAAGGGGGCAGCGCATCTGCTAAGCAGATCAGCTTCATAAGCCTTAAGTGTTTGGGAGGGTTTGTTGTGCTGCTATTAAAGTCGGGACAGCAGATTTTCAGTTTCTCACCTCTGGTTTGCAGCAGGCTATCTTGCATTGATGCTCTAGTTGCAGCTCTTGCTGAGCATATGGGACTTGATCTGTTGGCCTTGTGTTGTGTTGAACTCAGATAATTATGAAGGCTGGAATTTTGCTAGTGCTGTGGTTTGGCCATTGATAATCTGTCAGATTAGGATGTGGCACCGGGTAGCTGCAAAATGTGCATACTAGCGGTTTCTGTTTTTCATTCCCTAGCTACTGTTCTAGGGGGGTAAACCCTCAGCTGATGGCTCCAAATGGCATCTCCATGATTTTGAGCTGCTGTCTGATTTTGGTCTCGTACTTGGCATGCTGCAATTCTCCTGTTTTATGCCGGTCCATGTCGGGCTGAATCTGGTGAAGCTTGGTGGGCTACTGAAGCAGATGTGTTCCTTTATTCTATCTGCAATTTGATCTTTAGCTGATACTTGCTGCTACCCCAGGCGTGACATTGTGTTTGCAGCCATTTATTCCAAGCTCTGATGTTGATTCTGTGTCCACTAAACAATCTTAGGCCATGGTATTTTGAAGATGGTTGGCGTAAATACTGCCCAAGGTGCTGTGGTTCTATCCGAGGTGATATTAATCCAGTCCTCGATGATTTTTTTTCTCTTGATGGTCTAGTCTGGGGTGTCGTTCTTTTCTACGGTGGTGTTAATGGACGAGAGCACAATCAGCTCGCGTTTTTTAGCTGTGGGTTGGTGCTTCTCCAACATGTGAGTGTGGTCCATGGGGATCTATTAGTTGTCGGGTTGCCTTTGGCTAGTGACCGGCTCAAGTTTTTGGCTCCTTTTGATGGGTCTTCCCTTGTTGTTTCCGATCTCATGATATGCGGTCGGTCCGGGTTTTGTTTCTTTTGCATGTTTTTTTCTTTTTGTAAACTTTGTTCGGTCTCATGATTTGGTTCACGGAGGTTTTTTTTTTGGTAAGCAAGTATTTTGGATTAATGGGAGAAAAAATTACAAATTTGATGTTTTATCGCCAAGTATTTTGACTTGGGGATAAAACATTATCCGCTGGGGCATATCCCAAGCAACTAGTACATTCAAAGGTACATAACAACCTCTAAGAGGCCAACGTTCTACAAAATCAATAGAAAATGAAAAAAAGTACATCATAACCCAGAGGGGAAGCATCGCTTCCAACCCCCTATGACCCAAATGCACTCCGGCAAAAGATCATACCGGCACAACGCACTCCTGCAAAAAGCACTTCGGAAGATCACTGCGCAAAAAAGTACTCCGGGCCAAGACGCACTCCGGCAAAAGATCACTCCGGCACATTGCATTCCGGCCAAAAGCACTTCGAAAAATCACTACGCAAAATGCACTCTGGAATTTTCACTCCGGATTTGTAACACTCCGTCCCAAGCACTCCGTCCTGTGACAGTCCGTCCCAAGCACTCCGTCCAAATCACTTCGGATTCAAGGCGCTCCAGAATCCATCCCAAGCACTGCGTCCAATTCACTCCGCCTTCAATGCACTCCGGATACTTGCGCATTCCAGACAAAGGATGGGAACATGCAAAATGCACTCCGGCAAAGGTTCACACCAGCACATTCACTCCGCATAATGCACTCCGGAAGTTTCCACTCCGGAAAGAACTCCGTAAATTTGCACTCCGGCAAAGTGTACTCCGAAAAAACCACTCCGGCAAAATGCACTCCGGCAGATAAGTTAACTCCGGACAATTGCACTCCGGAAAAATGAACTCCGGCAAAAGGCACTCTGGATTTTTTTTTTTTTTTGGGATCGCTCTGGATTCACAGGCCCTGCGCAAGCAAAGCCACTCCGGCCTCAACTCACACACATCTACTCCGACCTATGAGGGAATGATCACTCCGGCCAAAAAATCCACACAGTAGCCCAGTGACAACCAGACACGAGCACCAAGGCGGCAAATTGACGGCCTGACTACCCATTCCAAGACTGTCTTGCGAACAAGACAACCACCATCAAAAGCTACCATTACTTCCCAGCAACACACAGCAAGAGCTAAGTGAACCAGATTCCACCGAAGAAATGGTACTTCGGAAATTTGCACTCCGGAAAAATGAAGTCCAAAAAAACCGCTCCGGCATAAAGCACTCCGGCCAGTTGTTGCAATTTTATAGCAGATTCAGCATCTAATTACGCCAACCAAAAACTCCACCAGCACCAAACTCAGCAAGAACAGCCGGGATTATTCATCAGCTGCTGTCCTCCAACATCAGTAGATGTTGGAGTCCAGCACATGAGATTAAAGCAGACGATCAGAATCAGGGTCCCAGGGGCAAGACCCAGTCAAAAAATAGCCCATCAGCATGATCCTAAGAGCCAGAAGCGCCCCTGGATTTCTTAGAGGCAGCTTTTTTCTTTTTCCTTGACTTAGAAATCTTCCAATCAGACTTCATACCTCGCAATTCATCTACCGAAGAGGAGTTCGAGGAATATTTTAAAGAAATCCTCTTGATAGAGTTAGGGGTAAGCAAGTACTCATCCAAATCCAAAGGGTGAATGTCAATCCCGGAATCAGGGGAGTTAGAAGCCAAATCCTTAATCTGATTATCATGGGAATCATCCAAACATTCGGATTCATCCAAAAGGCAAGCTTGGAACCCATTGTCAGCAGGTGAGTTTGAAGGAAAACACTCAAACTGGATACTGTCATCAGTAATCAATTGGGAGGGGAGAGAATCCTGATTTACAGGCCGAGAGACCTCCTCTACAGTGGGGATCAGACCCTGGGAGGTTTGAGAGACCATCACCTCCACAATGGTGGGACTACTCCCACTACAGCCACAAGGTTCCTCAGCAACCTTCGGGGCAGCAGAAGGCTGTGGGGACGAGATCGGCTAAATCAAATGGCCAACATTATCAATAGCATCAATTGGAGGCTCAACCGAGAGGCCACCAGTTTCCACATTAAGGAGAGAAGGGAAGGAAACAGAACGAACAGTTGCATCATTTGTTTCAGAAGGCCTAGCATTAACACTTTGAACACAATCAACAGGGACAAATGCCCCAGCATCATTTGGTTTACGGAGGTGCTAGGAGATTCCCTAGCATCTATGTTTTGCCTCTAAGTCGGCAAAACACTTTGAGTTAGAGCATAGTTCTGTAATTTTTTTACTTTAATACACTTTTACTTACTTACCAAAAAAAAATCATAAGCCTTAAGTCCCCGGCGCACCATATCTACAAAAGCAGTCGAACAATCACAATTAAAGTGCATAACCCCTTGGGGACAATTTTGGGAACCATAACGGGGAGCTTCATTTTTAGCATGGGAGTTAGCCACAAGGGCCATGGATTCCGATAACCCCTGCTCACAATTCCTGCCCTCAGCATTTGAGTTGATACAGTCGCCATCTAGATCTAGCGTTGACAACATAACATCAGAGGGAGGAAACCGGGAATCCGTCCCCATCCTGTAAAATAGTTGTTGCATAGGAAAAACGCCATTTTCCTCATCATCCCTCATAGGCAGCTTCAACCTCTGGACAGAATCCTTCAATTCGCTAACAACTCTAGGCCCTATGGAGACCCAAACTGAGGAAGGCTTCTACCTGGGGGCTCTAGAGAGAGAAGCTCTGCCTTCTCTCTTCCTCGTTTTTCAAATTCGCAACCATTTCCCCTGTCCCGCCTTCCAATCTCCTCTCCGGCGCCCATGGCGCCGGCCCGCCGTCCGTGCTCCGGTTCTCCTTAACTAGCTCCTCCTTCATCCACCCTTCCGCCTCCCTGCGCCAGTCCCTCCTCTCTTCTCCCCTCCCCCTCTCCTTTCTTCTCCTTCTCAGGCCTTCCCCCCTTTACCCTTGGCCGCTAGGGTTTCTTCTGTTTCTGTAGCGGGCTCCAGATCCGGTGTTGCAGGAAGCTTCGTTTCTGCCTTTTGCCCCATCGTTTCGGGGGGCGAGAACCCCCTGGTAGAGTCTCGTGCAAATTCTTTATCTAAATCGGCTCCCTACTCTCCTTCGCTGGTTGAGGTTGTGATCCCGAAGCAGAGCATCCTTCCTGGTGCACTGGGGGAGTTGAACGGTGGTGGTCCTGGGGGCCCCTCCTGCTCTTCTGGAGATGTTGTTGCTCTTGCTGCCGGTGCATCCTCTGCGTCTCTGGGTTCTTCTGTTGCGCCATCGTGGCGTCCATCGTCAATAAATCTTCCATGGGCTCAGGTACTCCTCTCAAATTCTTCCCCCCCTTCCCATTCGGGCTCTGTATTGGAGCTCTTTACCCCTGCTGAGGTTATCCAACAGGGTGATGCCACTTGGAAAGACTCTCTTGTGGGGTATTTCTATGAAGCACCATTAAACTTTCACGTTGTTAATCATATCGCCAGGAAGATCTATGCGAAGTTTGGTATTGCCCATGTTGCTGAATTGGATAATAGTTTTTTCCTGTTTAGATTTGATAGCGAAGCCTTGATGCAGGATTGCCTAAATCATGGTCCTTGGACTTTTGCGAGGCAACCTTTCTTCCTGAAGAAATGGTCCCCTCAAATGGCTCTTTCTAAAGACGATCATAAATTTTTCCCCATTTGGATCCACCTGAAAGGTGTGCCGGTCCAGTTCTGGACACCCCTAGGCCTTAGCTGGATTGCCAGTGCTATTGGAAAGTCTCTTCTGTTGGATCCCTCTACTGCCAAAGGTGATCGCTTAAGGGAAGCCCGTATCTATATAGAAATTACAGCCACTTCCCCTCTGCATGATTGTATCAGGGTCTACCTTGGTGAGCAGCGTGGAGATTCGCTAAGTGTTGAAGTTTATGTAGGTTACCCATGGAAACCTGGGAAGGGTGTTCCACCCGCTAGTCCTAGGAAATCGGCCCCTAAGCCCAAATCTCTGGGACGAATTATGCATTCTGGTCATGCGGACAAGACCCATCTTGGTGGAGCTCCAGTGGAGAAAGCTGGAGTGGCTGCCTCCACAAGCTCTTCTGCTGATCCAGTGTCTTCTTCTAACTCCTTTGCTGTATTGCAAATTCTGGAGGACGCCACCCATCCGGAGTGCCATGATGTTACTCCAGATCTTGCGGAAGTCCAACTTATTGGGCCTGAACCTATTCCCAGTCCGGACTTGGTGGCTGATGCGTCAGCGCTCCTAACACCCTCCACGGAGGACCTTGCGCCTCCGTTTATTGGACGATTTGGCAGCAGTGGTGGCCAGGAACTTCCCCCTCCATCAAATCCTATACCTGATATTGATCCTCAGCATTTTGGACTCTCTGGTACACCTGTTCCTGCTAGTTCTGTTCCTTGGCAGCAGCCAGACACTAAGGCCCTAAAAGGTTCTGCCCCCTTGCCTCATGTTAAAAAGACCGGAGCTATTTTTCATCCTAAATCAATTCTAAAAAATCCCAAGGGGCCTAAGAGAAGACAATCCCTACTTCCAAACCCCATGGTTAATGTCGCTGTTTGGAATATCCGTGGACTTAATGGGCCAATCAAAGCCCATGAAGTCAAGAATGTCATTCGGTCCTCCCGTTGCTCTATTTTTGGCCTTGTGGAGACTAGGGTCAAAGAAAATAAGGCATCACATATCTCCAATATGTTGATGCCTTCTTGGAAGTGGGAGATGAATTATTCAGATAGCCCTTCTGGTCGAATTTGGATTGGATGGGATGATTCCTATGTTGAATTAGGCATCATTTCCAAATCTGACCAATTCATGCACTACAGAGTTATATCTAGGAGCAATAATTCATCTTTTCTCATCACGTTTATTTATGCTTCTAACTCTGAAATTATTAGGAGGACTCTATGGGATGACCTTCGCTCCATCCATAGCCTTGCTTCAGGAGTCCTTTGGGTTGTTATGGGTGATTTTAATGCGATTAGAACGCCTGCTGAAAATCTTGGGGGTTGCTGGCACGGTAACAGTGCTAGGGACCTTGACAATTGCCTCAAGGACTGTGATCTCCATGATCTGAGTTATGATGGCTCTTTTTTCACCTGGAATGATGGTAGGGACCCAGGATCTCGCATCTTCCGTAAACTTGACAGAGTGGTGGTTAATGGTCCCTGGCTGGCGGAGCTCCATTACAAAGCCTCCTTCCACCCCCCCTCGCCTCTCGGACCACTCTCCCTGTTTCTTATCCCCCACATCTACGAGGCCCTTCAAAGCTGGGTGTTTCCAGTTTAACAACTTCCTCACCTGTCATCCTGGGTTCATTCCTGCTATTTGGAATTGCTGAAACATTCCGATTCAGGGTGTCCCCATGTTTCGGGTGGTGTCTAAATTGAGTCTTGTCAAACTGAAAATTAAAGAGCTTAATCGTAGCCTGGGGAATGTAGCCGAGGCCGTCGCTCGTTCGAGAGAGGCCCTTGAGGATTTTCAAAGGAATGCCCCATATGTTGTTCCTCCTCCTAGGGCTTTTAAGGAGGAACGCCTTTTATCTGAGTATCGCTGTGCGATCAGAAATGAACTCGACTTTTTTCAACAAAAAGCGAAAATTCGTTGGCTCAGGAATGGCAATCAGTGTACACAATACTTTTTCCATTTAATTGCTGGCAACCGTAACACGAATTGTATTCTTGCCCTAACTAAAGATGATGGAACTGTCTCGAGTTGCTTGGAGGAAGTCCAGCACCTCTTCATTGATCATTTTTCAAAACTCCTTGGTACGGGAAGAGTGGACGGGCCGTTCCCAAAAGTGCGACTCCGGCCTTTCATTCTGCACTCCGTCCCTGATGGGCTCCGGCAGCAGATGTGCAGGTCTGTCTCGATTGAGGAAGTTCGCGTTGCCCTTTTCTCCATCGATGATAACAAAGCACCTGGCCCGGACGGGTTTTCGGCCAAATTTTTCAATGCTTCCTGGAATGTAATAGGGCCCTCCATCACCGAAGCTGTTCAGGATTTTTTTCACCATGGGAAAATGCTTAAGCAAATAAATGCGACCTTTTTGTGCCTTATTCTAAAATTTAAATCGCCGTCAAAGGTCTCTGAATTCCAGCCCATTGCTTGTTGCAATGTTTTGTACACGATCATTTCCAAGGTTATTGTCACCCGCATTAAACCCTCACTTCCTTTCCTGGTTGCTAAGTGTCAAACTGCTTTTGTGCCTGGCAGAAGTATTGGAGATAATATTTTACTTGCACAAGAGTTGCTTCATAAATACCATTTAAATAAGGGGATTCCCCGTTGTGCGATTAAGGTGGATCTGATGAAGGCTTATGATTCCATCCATTGGGACTTCATCTTGGTGGTCCTCGAGCTGATGAAGTTTCCCCCTATGGTGATCAATTGGATTAGCCAATGCATTTCCACTGCATCGTACTCCATTTGCCTCAATGGTGAGTCGGTGGGTTTTTTCCGGGGGGCCAAAGGTCTTAGACAAGGGGATCCCCTTTCGCCCTATCTTTTTGTTCTCGGGATGGAAGTTTTTAATGGTATTCTGGTTAGGATGTCGCAGATCAACCCGGATTTTCAGTTTTATTGGAAATGTGCAAGCACTAAAACTGTGATGCTGGGGTTTGCGGATGACCTTCTCCTCTTTTCCAAAGCTGACTGCAAATCCATCCAAACTTTGCACGATTGTCTCAAAACATTCAGTGTGCTATCTGGGCTTACCCCTAACCCTAATAAAAGCGCGATTTTTTGTTGTTCATCAAGTGAGGCTGTTAAAAGGGGTATTCTCGACATCCTTGGGTCTAGATTGGGGGCCCTTCATGTTAAGTACCTTGGCGTCCCCCTCATTTTCTCTAAGCTCTCTGCCTCTGAGTGCAAACCGCTCCTTGATAGAGTCCAGCTTCGGATTTCCTCCTGGAGGAATCACTGGCTCTCTTTTGCAGGCAGGCTTCAACTAATTTCATCCATATTATCCACAATCCATAATTATTGGGCTTCCATTTTCATCCTTCCCAAAGCTATTCTGAAAGACATTGATAAATCTCTTCGCTCCTTTCTTTGGCATGGGCCCTCTGCTGATCAGATATCTGCTAAGGTTGCGTGGTCGGATGTTTGTTTGCCAAAAGAGGAGGGTGGGCTTGGAATCAAAAACTTGATTGCCTCTAACAAAGCTCTATTGGCCCGGCATTTCTGGAGGATCATCATTAAGGACCCGAATTCTATTTGGGTTGCTTGGTGTCATGGTCATCGTATCAATGACCGTTGCATCTGGACTACAAAGTTCCGGATTCTGCCCCTTGGAGTTGGAAAAAGACTATGAACCTCCGTGTTACTCTTCGCAGTAAGATTCACCATCAAATTGGTAATGGTAATGACACTTTCCTTTGGCTGGATTCTTGGCACCCTCTTGGTCCGCTCCATGAAAGATTTAGCGAGAGAATCAGGTGTATCACCGGTCTGCCCTTGGATGCTAAGGTTAAGGATATCATCAGAAATAGGGAGTGGTTTTGGCCAAACCATTATGATATGGAGGTTGATAGGACTTTGAGCAACATGCCTTCATACCTCCCCAATCCATCGCTCAATGATGTCGTAGTCTGGACTGCTGAATGCAGTGGGGTCTTCTCTTCAAAATCTGCTTATGGGCTGTTCCGTACGTCGAGAGGTGTGGTGGAGTGGTCCAGCCTAGTCTGGAGCCCGTTGTCAATCCTAGCTCACTCTTTTATCCTTGGCTGGCAATCCGCCTTAGACTTAGCACTCTTGACAGGATTGGTGGATACCTTCACATTCCTGCGATATGCATTCTTGGCTCGTCCGATACGGAGAGTCATGACTACCTATTCTTTAAATGCCCTTTTTCCTCGTCCGTCTGGAGGAAATTGCGCCAAAAAGCTGGTTGTAGGTGGCCCCACCCTAATTGGAATTCTAATATTTTATGGGCTGCAAATCGGTGGAAGGGCAAAAATCTCAAAACCTCTTCATTTCGCCTTACCCTTGCTGCTTTCGTCTATTTCATCTGGAAGGAGAGGAATCAACATATGTTTAAAGATGCGGGGAACCTCACTGTAACACAACTGGTTTCCCAAATTTCTGTGGCAGTCCGGGGGAAGATTGAGGCTTCCCATAAAGCAGTTAATGTGCAGGAAGGCGAATCTTGGATAGGTGGAACATTCCTTGTTCCATTCTGCACCGGAATGACTTTTGCGCTGGTCGTTGTTTGGAGGATGTAGCCTGAACCAGTCCTTGTAGCACCTGTGGTTTTTGGCTTCCGGAGTGGTTCTTCCTATGTGGAACCCGTTTCTGGAGTTATACCTGCTTTGTTTCTTTCTCCGGGCTTCTTTTGCTTCTGTGCTCTCCGGACCTGGAGCGTTTTTGATGCCTTTCTTGCACAAAAAAAAAATGTGTTTACAATCTAGCTTTTTTTTTTTCCGGAGTGTCTTCTGTTTCGCTGCTTTGTCCGGAGCTCTTGTGAACTCCTGGTTTCAGAGTTTTTCCTTCTCTGGTACTCTGGAACCGGAGGGGTTTATTTTATAAAAAAAAAAATTATTTATAGTTTTCACTCTTGCTTTTGATTCCGGAGTGCTTCTTCTCTTCTGTTCTGCTGATTTGTCTGGAGCTCTTGTGCATTCCTAGATTTGGAGTGTTTTCTTCTCTGGCACTCTGGATCCGGAGTGGTTCCAAAAAAAAAACAAATTACTTCCCAGCCTTTGATTCCGGAGTGATTTTTTCTGCACTCTGGAATCCGGAGTGTTTTTCTTTTCTTCCTAGCTTTTGTTTCCGGAGGGATTTTTGTGCACTCCGGTTTCCAGAGTGCTCCCTCTTGTTTCGCTTCATTTTTCAGAGCTCTTGCGAACTCCGGATTTCGGTGTTCTTTTGCTCTCTGGCATCCCGGAATCCGGAGTGGCGTTTTGACCGTCTGGTGTGCCTTGTGAGCCGGTTGATTCGTTGTTCTAGCGCATTTTGATTCTCCGGTTTTCTGAGTGCCTTGTGTTGAGGATTACGGATCCTCCTTTCTTTGCCACCAAAAAAAAAATTTTGCGGGATCAGTTTCTGTTTCGTGCGTGCTCCGGTTTCCGGACTGGCTTTTTGTTCGCTGTTGTATCCGGTGCTCTCGTGAACTCCGGATTCCGGAGTGCGTCCTTGTTCATGATTGGCTGGAGTGCTGCATATTTTTCCGGCATTTTGACGGACTGTCTTGGGACGGACTGATTTTGGCGGAGTGGCTATGGACGGAGTGTCCTGCGCACTTTGGACGGACCTCTCGTGAACTCCGGAATCCGAAGTGCGTATCTGCTCGTACTTGGCTGGACTGCTTCCTTTGAACGGAGTTGTTTTTGCTCACCTTTTTCCGGAGGGCCTTTCTCTTTTCTTCCGGAGTGCATGGGATGATGGTGTGGTGTGGTCATACCCAGAGTCCTTTAGCTGGAGCGAATTACTGACACTGGAGTACACTAGATAGAGGGCCGTCCTCGATTTTGGATTCGTATTTTTTAATGACTATTGTCATGGTTTAAGGGTCTCCCTGTTCCTATGTCTCCTTTACCAAGTCGGAAAAACACTTGGTAAAAAACATAGCTGATTGTACATTCTATTTATTTATTTAATGCAATTAATTACTTACAAAAAAAAAAAAAAACTCCAGGCCCTATGGAGGACTTGCATTCTTTTGCACCTTCCTCCTGCTCAGCCGAGTCCTCAGAAATCTGGAGGACCGCAAAAGAGTTAATGGAATCTTTTACATCTATTTTCAACTCCTTAGAAACAGCATGAGCCAGACAAGGGGATGTGGAGGAGATCAGCTGCTCATTTCTTTGCCAGCTATTATCCTTAAGTATAGAATCCACATGACCCTCCTTAGCTAAATTAGCATGCATCGCCATCTCCAATGGCACATTATGAACATCAGCAGTAGCCACTTGTTCAAAGGCAGCATGCCCAAGATTCATACACTGTGATTTGTCAACAGCATTGTGGCCATCCATAGATAAAAGGGCCCCACTACTAGTCGAGGTATCACAAGGGGTCAAGTTCTTAGGGATAGCATCCTTTTTTTTTGTAAGTAAAATGAGATTAAAATAAATGAAATTACAGAACGATATTCTACCTCCAAGTGTTTTGCCGGCTTAGAGGTAGAACAACAAGCTAGGGTATTCCCCAAGCACAACCATGAACCAAATCATGAAATCGAACAAAACACAAAAAACAAAACGCATCTAGATGAGTAACATCTAAACCGGCCATGCAAACCGGCCATAACACACACACACGCAAGAAATCAGAATCAAAACAACAGAAGACAATGCAATTGCCATCAGCATAGTTTACGGGCAAGTCAACATCCATAGCAGGATATCAGCAGCATAGTCCTCGGACGAGAGCCTGCAACCAATCCAGCAACTTCTCCCTCAACTCAGAGCAAAAACAGCAAAGGAAATTTCAAAACATAGTCCTCGGACAGTTTTTACACATGCCAAAATACAGGCATTGCTCCCACATCATACGGCCAGGAAACCTCACGGCACAGGCAGAAGCATCTAAGAGCGTAGAGGTCTCGGACTCGTCCATCAGGCCTCGGCCTCTCAGTTAAGTCTACAACAAACAACAATGATGGCACCACGACATCTTCAGAAACTCAACCCAGCCAGTACAAACCAGAAATGACCCTTCATCCAATCCGCAACAGGTCAGGCAACCAACATTGCATACCGAGATGGCACCTTGGTCACTCGGCACAACCCAGCAGAGAGGGCACCCGCAGCATTCCACAACAAACAGCCACATCCAGAAGTTCATCATCTGGACCACAACAGTTGGCAGTAGAAGGAATCAAGCAGCGCGACTCTACATCATGCCAAAATATGGCAGCCCAAGGGAGATCTGCGCCGCATTGGGGAGTCCTACAGAGGGCCAACTTAAGTTCTGAAGAAAATGGTGAGCCACCATCCACCATAATCAGCTGAAACAACAGGTGCTAGTTCAGCAAACTACGATGGTAAAGCCAGATCAGGTAAGGATAATGCAGTTTTCGGGCAGAGGAGCATCTGCACAGCAACTCGAAATAGAAGCTTCGATCAACCATTTCAGTCACAGCAAACAAAGGAGCCAAAACCTAGAAAACTGTAGGGACAACAACACCACTTTGTCAAGAAAAACATATCAGAAGCAGTAACAATGCAGCGCCAACAATAAGCCAGCAACAACCTCATTCAGCATCAAAACAACTGCACTGAAACTTCAGTAGCAGCTCTAAACAGACCCCATAGCATTGAGAATACACTCGGGGTAAAGGCCAAAAATGAAGAAACAATAGCAAATTCTCTATTCCCATACCAACCCAACCCCAAACCAAAAACCAACAGGCTCTCATGTTTGAGGAGATCGTTGGTTCTTGGACCTAGATTTTTGCCGTCTCCGAGACTTGGCATGCTGCCAGGTACCATCATGCACAGACGAAACTTGAAAGCTATCCACTTTTTTAACTCTTCGATCAGACTATGGTGGAGAGATCTTAGAGGCATCACCATGGACACCAGCCATTAATTCAGCCAGATTGCTATATTGAAATGTCGGGAAAATCATTTTCGCTTTCAACAAAGTAGTCGGGAACCCAAATACTACCTTCTCCTCGCCGGGCGACAAGGAAGCAATGTGGGTTTGAGAAACTTCGGCAACCAGTAAAAGTCTGAGGGCTACCAAATAAGCACCTGAGGAAAAGTCCTGATCCTCCTCAGCCAAAGAAAAGGATGATTTGAACTCATTTTTTGTCTCTTCGCTTATAGCGCATGAGTAGCTATTCAGGAAACCGAGCACAAGGTCGTTATGCTTAGGAGGGAAGACGGCAAAAAGTTGTCGAGAGTCTTCTGTCTCTAGTAACAACTGGAGGACATGAAACATTGGGTCAGCCACAACTGCCACAGCTTCCTCAGACATAGAAGACTGGTTCGTGGGACAGCTATCCAGGGACACGAGGTCGTCCAACGCTGGAGGGTTCAGACCCTCCTAAAGGGCTTCCTGACCCCCGCTCTGCTAACTACCATCCAGTGAACCCCTCGAGCTCACTGAGGCAGGCTCAACATGGATTGAATCATCCAGGGAATACTTACTGGAGAGGGCGTGATTGAGCAGGGTGTTAGATCAAGATCAACACCATTGGCTAAGCATTCCACAAACGAGGGGCGCAAATCTTAAAACCCATCGATCTGATCCATATAGCAAATAGGATTACCCAGGACTAATTGAGCCCTATCTGGATCCATTCCTTACAGGGCATCTGGGGCCGCATGAGAGCTGTGAGTAGAGCTAACAGTTTTCTTTTGCACACCATTTGGGCCTGCATCTACCAAGACATCAGCCAGCACAGAAATAGTTTCCTCAACACCAAGGGAAGACTGCTCAATTTTTTTTGGTAAGTAATTAACAATTGCCTAAATTTAAAAAATGTACAAAACTCTATTCTACCCCCAAGTGTTTTGCCAACTCAAAGATAAAATAAAGCCGCTAGGGCATACCCCAAGCACACCAAATAGGAATCATGAAGATAAGAAAAAGCATACATGAACCAAATCTCCAGAACATTTATACTCCTCTCAAGGTGAAGAGGAAGTTATAAACAAAACCAAAATAGCATGTCCTCCCAGACAAACCTGTATATAGGCCCATCACATCGACATGGCTAGCAACCAGTCAAACCACCATGTCGGACCAATCTCGAAATTGCTATATATAGGCCCATCTCATCAGCATGCCTATCTACCAGTCGAAACACTATGCCGGACCTGTCTTGAAGCCGCTGAACCGATCATGCAACATCAGAAAAATAGGCTAGCGAAGGAATATAAACCTGCCCAAAACAGCAGCGAGATGTAGAGAAGCCATCCCAAAAATCTGCAGAGACCATATCTGCTCCGACAGTATAGTCCACACCATCCGAGCACCTCCAGCGGCTTTCACCTCCTACAGAGACAAGATCATGCAATAATTTTTTTTTGTTCTACTGGCACAGTAGGATTCCAAACCAAAAGGTGAACTATAAGAAACCTCAAGAGTACCCTGGGAATGGTAACAACCAAAATCGGCAGCGTAGAGACATAGCAGTGAAAGAGCTAAAAAGAAAACTAAAATAATTGCTGTCATCCAGGAAGATGATAGGGGCAAATCCCTCCCATCTGGTTGAGATTTCACCAGGGGCAAAGCTAGTGACCTTCTGAGCCAATGCACCCAACCATTGAACAGTTGAAGGCTCCTCCAAGCCTCCAGATATCCCAGATGCTGGAACCATGAGCTCACCAGAAATAGGATCCTCCTGATACTCCACTGCCAACCCAAGAAAAGGCCTAAGATTCACAGCGATGTGGTCAGCAGAAAGGGAGTCCAGGGAGGGAGTCCCACTCCCAACCCCTTCAACACCAGGAGCTAGGGCCTAAGGCTTAGCGGTCTGCACCTTCAAACCAATGACCCGGTCATGACAGCTCAGGTTGGCAGAACCACAATGAGCCGACTTCCAATGATAGACAACCTTAACGTCAACAACCATGGAAGACATAGCAGCACCAGACATTAAACAAATTTTTTTAGGGAGAAGAACACCCCTACCCAGCTCAATACAAATTCTGGCAACTTCCACATGGTCCATCCTAGTGGTGCAGGATCAAGTTGAATAGGTTTACCAATCCTACTGGCAATCCAGCTTAGTCCTAAGGGTGTCCAATATTCAATTGGAATATTTACTAAAGAAGTCCACACAGGGAAAGACTTAAGGGAATCCTAGTCCAAAGCCATTCCCGGTGACCATCTCTTGAGGAAAATGGATTTCCTTCTAAAGGCCCAGGGGCCATTAGCCAAATAGGCCTCCAATTGAGCATCAGAACCAAAACGAAACAAGAAAAGGCCCTCTCTTTGATGATTTGAAATCGCTGGCCATGGTGTTTACCTTGGTTGGCTTCGTTGCTGGTTCCCTTTGTTCTAAGTGTTGTGGCCTTTTGGATTTTTGGCTGATGGCTTATTCGGTTCATTGCTGAATGTTGTGTTACATCTGATTGTGGTGCATCTGTTTGACCACATGTGTTTCCCTGCCGTGAGGTCATCTTGTAATCTGCTAATGTTTTCTCCATATGAAGCGACCCCAGTGCTTTGGCTTTGTTCCCTGCCGATTTTACTGCGGGTGCCAACTTTGTGAGCCTATTGTTTATTCTGATGTTGAGGTTGCCGGGTTGCTGAATTGTGGTGAATACTGTTTCTGCTGGGCTGTGATGGTGGTGCTCTGTTTGGTGCCCAGTGTTGTATTAGCAAAGATGCTGATGCTGGTTTTTTTTGAGCTGTTTTTAACATGCCGTAAAGGAGGTTTGGCCCAGGTTTTGGAAATGTTCCTGGATGGCACGTTTTCTAATGTAGTGTGGATAGCTGCTGGTTACTGTGATTGCAAGCCGTAATTCTCTGCCTGTATTGAGTGGCGGTGGATTTTGTTGGCCTTGCACCCTCTGTTGCCGAGAGAAGCAGCTGGTCCTGATTCAGATATGCTGGTGGCTGGCTTCATCATGCTTCAATGTCGTAGTTTGCTTGGATGCTTAACTGGAGCTGGAATCTGGTCATGGCTTGATGGAGCTGCTGGAATTCTGTTGTATGGAACCT
>JAODPA010114631.1:0-19024 GCA_025585075.1 Nepenthes mirabilis
AGAAAATATGAGGTGACGTAATCTCGTCCATATATACTTAAAAAATTACATAAAAATAAAAAAAATTAAAAAGTTAGAGTGTTATGAAATTAGTTTACTGCGATAAATGGACTGGTCAAGGAAATAGACCCGTTGAAAGGGGAAGAGCCCGAGAGGTGGCATACCCACAGTGTGGCTTTGCAAGCCCAAGATCAGAGCGTCAAAGCGGTCGGCCCAGTAGGGTCGACTCGAGACCGTCCAATGGGAAATGGCCAATTAGGGCAATCCAACAGAAACTGCTCCAACTCATCTACTGACAAACGATGCAGCACCTGTGAATCTGCAAATAGCACTTTCCAAAACTATAGGGGAGCTTAGCAAATATTTTACTAAGATTATGCGCCCCCAGGATGGCAGACACGATTCAGGGAATTGTCCTAAAAAGCCAATCACCATGCGGCGATACCCACGATCACCCTAATAAAGGAAAGAATGCTCTTAGGCAGTCGTGATTGCCATAGCAAGTACTCACGATCGCTGCGATAGCTTAGCAGATCAGCACTGGCAGCTATCACCAACTGTGATGCCCAAGGAAGGTTAAATTGACTCCAACACTAAAAATGTCCCTTCGTTCATACAAACAAGTAGGCAGAAGCAGAGAGAGAGAAAGAGAGATATTGAAATACCAGTCCAAGCAATCGTGTCCTAAGTAGCCAAAGTCTCATTTGACTAGCCTACCCTTACCCTCCAGGCGTTCATCCACCTTGAGGACTTTCGAAGCCGCTCCCCGTCGAGTGCATCTCTAGCAAGCAGCTCTTCAATGAGTGCACACATCGGAACACTGCCCTCTTATCAACATTCAACACCCACATCCGTGCATTAGTATCCTTTGCATCCTCCATCTTTCTCACCTACATTGAAAAATTATTAAATTGAGTATCGAAAAATAAATAGGGAGCGAGTCTTGCCATCCTCAGACTACTTAATTGTTTATTATATTACACAGGGCCCAAGTTATCAGAAATGGAGATCGAACCAATATCATCTCAATCTGCCGAAGAAGATCAAGTGACATCTCAATCCGTATGGTAGCCGAGACCGAGGGACGCATTATTGGTGCTGTATATGAAAACAACTAAAGAGTCTAACTACCACACTCAAGAAAATAAATATGGTCAACACTAGGGTGCAAGCCACAGTGCCAGCCCAGGATGCCGCCTCCCATGACAATGACCCCTTTGCGGGTAGCCACATGGGTGAGTGACTAGCTTGGATATGCACGCATTTGCCGCCAAGATGGAAAATATGCCAAAAATGTTCCAAACCCTCTACAAGCGTCTGGACGAACAGCGGCTAGGGGATCCCTCTGCCACCCGTCAGACCTCGGCTTCAAAGAGGAGGAACTGAAGGAAGAAGCATCCAACCGAGAAGACCCAGCAGCCTGACGACCTCGAAGTAAAAATGACCTCGAGTGACTAGGCCCGGATGCGAATGGAGGGCCAACTGAGTCACGGGACACAAGATGAAAGTTAGAAATGGGGGAATCCTCGGCACTTTAGTGACGACCGAAGGCCTCCAACATAGGAGGAAGCATCCTGCAACACTAGGCTGACGAGAGGTAGCGGCTGCCTAGTCCAAGGTCTCTCACTGAACCACGTGGAGCTGAAGACCTCTCTTAATATTAAGAGGATTGTATCCTACCCTTGAATGGAAAAGAGAGTGAAGAAAATTGACCAGAACATGCTCAGAGGAGGTGTCAGTAGACACACCGCGAATCTGAGGAGATCGCCGTTCATAATGGAGATTTGGACGCAGCCGCACCCTTGCAAATTGAAGATGGCAGCCCTAACACCCTACGACAAGAGTTATGGTCTGAAGGATCATTTGGATCATTTTTGCACCCTACTGAGCTTCTAGGGCATGGACAAAGCCACCATGTGACTGCGCTTCCTTCTAACCCTCAAAGGAAACACCCGAATTTGGTTCTACCGCCTACAATCAAATTCAATTCGGACGTTCCAGGAGTTGGCTAACAACTTCCTATTGCAATTTGCCTCTAGATGAAGGGAGGAGAAGTAGCTTTGGCACCTCGCCCATATCAAGCAAGGTTGAGCGAAAGTTTGAAGTGCTTCCTAGCTAGGTCCACCACTGAGGCCTGACAAATATTCAAACTCACCGACGATGTGAAGTTGAATACCTTCATATTAACTTTCGAGCCGGGCGCTTTCTTTAAGCACCTAGTCCATCAAGACCCCAATACATTTTTGGAGGCCGAAACCATCACCTGCACTTACACAACCTCCGAAGAGGCAAACAAAGCAAAGCGGTCAGAGTATGCAAACCACTTTCGTCAGGGGTCAATAAGCGGAAGGAAGAGGAATGGAGACTACGCTAGCTCCCGAAACTTTAGGAAGGAACCAAGGACGGAGCTGGGTAAACCTAACCTCTCTAAATGACTCCCGAATCAACATTCTCATGCAAATTTAAGACAAAAAGTTCCTAAAGTGGTTGAAGCCAACCAAAAACCCAGAGGTAGAAGACCAATAGAAGTACTACTACTACTATCTATCTCCAAGTCACAGCACTAAAGACTATTGGACACCGCATAAGGAAATCAAGAACCTAATTCGAAAGGGGCATCTTATTGGATTCCAATGGAACCCAGGGAGTGCACTCGGAGGGGCAGGCAAAAACGAACCAGAGCAGCCGAGAAATCTGATCGTTGCTAGGATTTTTAACATGGTGACAATTAGGCCACCCAAGAGTAACGCCTTGGACCGCCCGGAGATAACTTCTAATAGCAAGAAGCCAATGGTAGGAGTTAGGAATGACACCATTAGTCTTAGCAACGACAATATAAGACATGTAATAACTTCCCATTCTAATCCTCCAGTTGTATTTGCGCTCATTTTGGATGGTACAATAGACTACAAATTAAAATGAGTCTTTATTGATATTGAAAGTTTTCAAAATTTACCCTATCTCGATGAGTATTTTAAGCTAAGACTAAAGAAGAATCAATTGAAATCGACTGACGGACCCTTCTACGGGTTGGACAAAGAACCGATACCAGCTTACAGAGCCATTCAACTTGAAGTCACACTGGAATCTTATCCTAAGACGGCCTCCTGAATACTTACATTTTTTGTTGTAGGCCTCCCATAGGATTACAACGTCATTTTGGGATGACCTTACCTGACTGCATTTGGGCTAGTGGCGTTGATCACACAGTTAAAGATGAAATTCCTAATAGCATGCGGCATCAGAGAGGTCCTAGGCGACCAAATGATCGGCCGAACGTGTTATATCACTCAGGCGATCCCCAACTTGCCAATCGAGAACTTTAACTTGCAGGACGAGACGACCCTACTACAAACCCAGTCCAGCAAGTCCACTGACCAAATCCCCTCATAACCCAGCGAGTTTGAAAGATATGTGCCAATCGGGAGTTTCTTAATAGGTTACCTGCGGGACCAACTAATAACCTTCCTCAGATAAAATTCCAACCTCTTGGCATAGACACCCATTGACATGTTAGAAATTTCAATTGGAATAATGGTCCACAAGTTGGACTTCGATCCCGATCATAAACCTATATAGCAAAAACAAAGAAACCACTCTATTGAAAAATTAATTGACATTCGTGATGAAGTAAAAAGTTGCTCGATGCTAGGTTTATCAGGGATGTTTAATACCCGGACTGGTTATTTAATGTGGTTATCGTCAGAAAAAGTAATGAAAAGTGGTGGATGTGCTTAACTTCACCGACGTGAATAAGGCATGTCTCAAGGACAACTTCCCATTGTCGAGAATCAACCTACTAGTGGACTCCACATCCGACCATGAGTTGCTCAACTTCATGGACGCCTACTCAAATTACAACCAAATCTAGATGAGTTTGGATGATGAGGAGTAGACTTTCTTCAAGACTGATCAGGAAACATACTTCTATAAGGTCATGCCATTTGCACTGAAAAATATAAGTGCGACCAATCAACGGCTCATAAATGAAAGGTTCAAATTTTAGATCAGTCGAAATATGGAGGTGTATGTGAACAACATACTCATCAAGAGTAGAACCACCAATGACCATATTTGCAACCTAGGTGAGGCATTCAGAGTCCTCCGAGCACATCAAATGGAGTTGAATCCAACCAAGTGTATGTTTGGCGTCACCTCAAAAAAATTCCTAAGTTTTATCATCTCACAATAGAAAATCGATGCAAACCTCGAGAAAATAAAGGTTATCCTTGATATGAACCCTTCTTGGACCGTAAAGGAGGTTTAGAAACTTATTAGGAGGCTCGCAGCCCTCTATCGGTTCTTAGTAAAGTCCATAGAAAAGTATCTACCTTTCTTCAAGTCCTTGAGAGGGATAAAGGCGACCAATTTTCAATGGACAACCGATTGCGAAACCGCCTTTCAAGAGCCAAAAGAATATCTCGCCAACCCTCCTCTCTCGACGTCCCCCCAAAAAGTCGATGAGTTGTACCTATACTTCGTGGTTTCTGACACTGCACTAAGCTCCATCCTAATCCGACAGTAGTTTGATGCATAGAGACTTATTTACTATCTCAGCAAGGTTCTGACGGACACCGAGACCTGCTACTTATACCCCGAGAGGATCACCCTAACTCTTGTCTATTCCGCTAGAAAACTATGCTCGTACTTCCAGGCACGCAAGATCGTTGTTCTAACTGACCAACCGTGTGAGGGGTTCTTCTAGAAGCTAGACACGTCTGGACAACTACTCAAATGGGCCATCAAATTGAGCGAGTTCGACGTGGAGTTCCGACCGTGGCCGGCCATGGAGGCCCTTGCGGACTCTATTGTTGAAACGACAACCCTAGTTTCGGGTACTCTCAACCTCGTTGGAGGCACCAACTAGTAAGAAAATCTAACCTAGACTTTGCATATATACGACTTATCAATGCAGTTAGGTAATGGAGCAGGCATAGACTTAAGGACTCCTGATGGGTCAAAGATGAAATATTCAGTGACCACCGAATTCTCTGCCACTAACAATGTCGCCTAATACGAGACTTTACTCACCAGGCTCAGATTGGTGAAGGAATGCTCTAATCGTCTACAGTGACTTGAAACTGATTATCAATCAGGTACGGGAAAACTTTAAGGAGTCGAGCCCTCTACTAGCGAAGTATGTCACTAGAGTGAGAGGCCTGACTCCAGTGTTTGACAAAGTCAAATAGATTCACATCCTTAAAGAGGACAACTTAAAGACAGACCAGTTGGTACAGGCAGCAGTAGTCGAAAGCCAAGAACAGTACGCCCGAGACATACACGAAGTTCTTGTCGCCCCAAGTATTGGGTGAGGTGTACCTCAGCATTTGCGGGTCACATTGGGGCTAAAAATCTTGCATTCAAAATCAAGCAGTAGGGCTTCTATTGGCCCACAATTAAACGTGACACCTTGAAGTTCATAAAGATATGTGAGAACTGGTTGATTCACAAAAATATTCCCCATTAGCTGCACACTGAGTTGCAGACCTTACAATTGCCCTAGCCATTCACATAATGCGAACTCAACATACTCAGCCCGTTGCTTATTGCGTCCAGGCAGAGGAAGTTTATCATAATCGATATCAACTATTTCATAAAGTGGGTCGAGGCATCCCCGCTAATACGGATCACCAAGCAGAACGCAACGGAGTTTGTTTGCTAGAGTATTGTATGCAGATTTGGGATTGCTGAGATTATGATGATTGACAACGGAACTCAATTTACCGGCAAGCAGTTCACTAAGTATTGCGTGAATTTGTGAATAAGGTTGGTTAAAACTTCCATCGCATACCCATAAGTGAACGGGTAAGTAGAAGTGACGAATTGCATGATGCTGTATGAGTTGAAGACAAAGTTAGAAGACATTGGGGATTCCTAAGTGGACGAGTTGGTCTCTGTGCTATGGTTATACAGGATAACGCCAAGAGAGCCAACCTGCAAGATGCCATTCAGTCTATACTAAGGGATTAAAGTGGTCATCCCGGTAGAAGTAGGGTTCCCCAGCCTCCGGGTCAAATTCTTTGACCCGCTTAACAACTTCCAAAGGCTCAAAGAGTATTTCGACCTACTCAAAGAGGCTTGAAATGTAGCGCTCCTCCACATGGCGGCCTACCAGCAGCGGATCACTTAGTATAATAACAAGAAGGTGAAAACCTGCCAGTTCGATGCAAAAAACCTTATCTTGCGGAGCATAGAGGCAACGGACAAGAACGCTAACTAGAACAAATTCTCACCAAATTGGGAGGGATCGTTCCTCATCATCACCATCCTTCGGAGCAGTGAGTACAAGTTATGTACTCAGGATGATAAACTGGTTCCAAGGATATGAAACGCCCCCCACCTTAAAAAATACTACCAATGAGTCTCCACCAAGGCCGGGTAAGATTATCATACATTATCTGAAATGCTTATAAAATGCACCATGTTTTAATTAATAAGATGGCTATTTATTCATTCTTGATCGTTCATATGAATAATTGCATGTCATTTTATAAAATCAAGTGGCCTAAATTGCCCCTAAGTTGGGTAAACTTTCTTTCACCTGTCCCTTGACCAATTACATCATAGTCAAGAACCTCAGTCCCGTTATTGAGTAGCCCATAAGTGATTAAATTCTAAACCTCAGTCCCAAAATCGAGCTGCCCATGCACGGTGAAATGCAACGGCCCAAGAAACTAACCAACAAAGGTCGAATTACCCCGCTAAAGCGGCCACCAAAAACCTTAGGGGGCTTCCTAGCATGCGTGTGACAACTCTCTCTTAAAAAGATGAGCACCATCAATCAACCATTGCTGGTGGAGTAGGATCAGATGTGCGAGAGCTATGACATCTTTTAACAAGACCAAGTGCCAGTGGTTACGCATGGACAGCGGCCTGTGTCTCCACCAAAGCCTAATGACAACGATAGTAACGCTTTGCTAGCAAATCAAAGAAACACAAAAAAACCTCGACATATGCACATGAGTATCAGCAATAATGATCAAAATAGTTTACTGATTTTATTACAAAAGACAACATATACAACATGGAGGGTCCGCCCAAGGGGGTGCAAAAAGCCACTTGCACCTACTATTCGGACGAAGGGTGATCCCAAGATTGGGGGCCCCTTTGGGATCGAGACGAAGGCCCCACACCATCTCCGGAAGGACCAAGCAACTCAAATTGAAGCCGGGCGCTAGAGTTCTTCAGATGAAAGAAGGTGACAGGAAAGTTTGGGTCCACCAGGGATGCTATTCGTCAGCAAAGGAGGATACCTGACCAGAATCTACCATTAATCGCCTAACTCAATCGCCTGATTGACCTCTTTTGAACTAAATTGAGCCCTGAGATCTCCCTTGAGCCAGGAATTCTTGTCTCAAAGACAAGTGTGGCTTTTCTCAACCACCCAAAGTGCTTCCTCAAGAAAGGAGGTACCCGCCCTGGACTCGGACAGCTCGCGTTCGGGGCAGGCAATCTGCTCTTGGTTCTGTCTTGCCTCCGCAATGGTGGCGCTAACCTGGTCCTCGATCTCCCAAAGCCCATTCGGATAAGCATATGTTTGGGACAGAATGACGTTGCATCAATCGAGTAATGACAGAAACAAGAAGGAAAGATGAAGAGCTATGTAGTCGATACCTCAACGAAGGGCGACTCCTCCGAGGGCGTACAACTCAACGAAGCCATCAAAACCTCCTAGATCTCAAGCTCCTGAGGTTCTGAAGAAGGCACCTCGCCAACCACCTCAGCCTCTGGGACCTTTAGCTTCAGGGGTTCCGAGTCAGGCACTAGGAGCTCCAATCTAGTTGCCTCGGCACCCCCGCTGCCTCATTGTCCCGTCAACCTCTGTTGCCTCGCTAGCTTCATAGACCCCCTGGCATAGGCTTTAATTATCCAATCGCCGTAGGGGATCTCCTCAACAAAGTTCACAGAGGGATCAGGCATAGGCTTTTCGGGCGATAAGGCAGTAGCGATGGTACCCCATACTGAGCTAGGGTCGGTGCAAGGATCAACACGCCCCGTGTGCTCCTGGGTCTCTCGCAGCCGAGGTGGAAGGCATGGAGGACTCATTTCCCTTGGCAAACCCACAAGCCTTAGAAACCTTGCGAGGTGAAGAAGGTGGGATGGGGGCGATCCCCCTCAAAGACCCACCGGCGCACCACATCCACACTACAATTGGACGGTCATCATCTAAAAAGGAGGAACCAGGCGAAGCTGCCCACTGTTTAGTTGCCATATCCGGGGAATCCCAGATGAACAATGACCCAGGCTTCCTTTTGGGTTTGACTTGCCGCAGGGCAGTTACGTTTGTCTCCCCCAAGTGGTATTCCCACTTGGCTCGTGCAAGAACCTCCATAGACAACCAATAGTCGTTCTCATGGAAGGTGTCGGCATGCACCTTAAAGATATCTATCAGTGGCGTCACTGAATCCTTCTCCCAATCCAAAACCTCACCGACAAAAGAAGTGCGCACCTTACCCCATTTATTGGGAGGAGCCCATTCAAGAGGGACTGCCAAGTAGAAGTACCAGTCCTTCTATCTCTTTGTAGAGTCGAGGTTCTCCCCGCTCAGTGGGAAATCCGAGTGAGGGAAAAGTGAGATCTAGTCCACGTTCTGGATGAACCAAAAGATCGTCTTCACGACCATGGCACCCAACTTTTGATCATGATGGCAAGTGAAGACGCACAAGGAAACCGAGTACCGAACGACATTGGGGTATAGCCGCACAACTGGAATCTCTAGGGATGCAAGGATCCTATACAACTCTTGTGCAATCGAGAAAAAATGACCCCCTTTAGATGGGCCACATAGACGATAATAAATCCTTACTTCGGGGAACATGCCCTGCCTTCTTCACCCGACATCGCATACTCGATGGCGCTTGGCATGCTGTACCAAGCGAACAAAGACTCAACATCACGGGGGTGAGCACGCACGAAATCACATCGACTCTCGCGAAAGCCATAGAAACCAAAAGGGCAAGCCAAGATAAAGTGATTTGGATGAAGGAAAATGCGAAAAATGGCGAAGGCTAATAGTTTGAATAGTCAACGCCTTAGCCTCGAAGTGACGTTATCCCAAGTTATCGAAGGGGCACGTCTTTATGATGACCGCGACACGTGCCTTCACTGCAGAGTATTGTAGCATGTCTTATTGCTGGCCTTGTCATAATGATAGATGTAACATTCTCTCACACAACCTGCTGACAGTTGTTGGCCTAGACACTTAATTCAGTAGGTCGGCAATACGACGCGGGTAAGGATGACCAAACGCCTCATTTTCTAAGTTAACAAACTGGCAACATGCGTCCCTGGGTGGCTCGAGGCTGATCCGACTAGCTCATGTCCCAACCTAATATACGAGACAGACTGCCATGGGTCAAGATTGCCAAAAGACTGAGTCACCAATAGCCTAATTAGTTAGTTTGTCAGGCGTCAAACAACGAAAAGTAGTACTCAATCGCTTTAACTATTCACATTATGTAAGAATATTGGAGCCATACAATAAAGACGAAAATACTTGGATAGTTCCTTTTATTAATTTCTTTTAAAAAGTATAAACTTTCAATAAATAGTGGAAGTGAAATATATATATATAATAAAATAAATAAAAAATATATATGGGACAATAACCTAACCATGACGGTCAAGAGAAGAAGACTGCTCCTCCATCTTGATCCGAGAAGGCTGCCGCAGCATCCGTGGGTGGAAAAGGATTGCTCAGCGCAGAGCGAGCCGGGGACCAACTGTATCGGAGCCAAGCTATCTCTCGTGGGGCATGCCACGGTGAAAGGAAAGCCTTGCCCACAAAAACAAGGCGAAAGGCTCGGCTTTGGGATGGAGGCAAAATAGAAAAACCAAGGCAGTATCCCATACAAAAGAGAGTAACCAAGGCACCTTAGGATCTCTCCTTCGAACATCGGAGAATAATTGCCCCTGATCTCGACTAGTGGTAGCACAGGCTCCATATTAGCTCTGAACTCTCACACCATTCAGTGGGAGAAGATGAATCACGATGCAGAGCATAGAGAGCCCCTCCATTTATAGCATAAAGAAGGATCAGTGAGATATTAAATGTAGGAGATTTCTTACACCAGCGTTATCTACAGAGAATCGCAGGCATAGAGAATCAAATCCAGCTTGGCTAAAAGATGAATCGACAGGCCGCCTGGGGAAGGGATGATCGAGGAAACCGATAACTGACATCCCATCGGTCAACATGTCGAGAGTTAAAAATTCAAATTGCTCTATATGAGGGTTAGTGATGGATACAGTCATAAATGGGCCGACCCAGTAACTAAACCTGCTAATAGGGGAAGAGACCAGGAGGTGGCATGCCCACGGTGCGGCTTCGCAAGCCTAAGATCAGAGTGGCAACGCGGTCGGCCAAAGACCGTCTTGCAAAAAAGGACAATTAGGGCAAACCTGCAGAAATGTAACACTCTACGAATATGCGGGTGGAACTTGCCAAAATTGTAGATGCAGCTTAGCAAATATTCTACCGAAGATCGCATGCCCCCTAGGATAGCAAACACGATTCAGCAAATCGTCCCAAAAAGGTAGTCATCATGCAGTGATCCCCATAATCGCCCTAACAAAGGAAAGAATGCTCGCAGATAGCCATGATTGCTATAACAAGCATTCACGATTGTCAGGACTGCTCAACAGATTGGTGCTGGTAGCTGTTGCCAACCGTGACACCTAAGGAAGGCTGAACCAATTCTAATATTATAAATACCCATTTGTCTCTACAAGCAAATAAGCAGAAGTAGAGAGAGAAAGAGAGATATTGAAACACCATTCCAAACAATCGTGTTCTAAGCAATCAAAGTCTCATCTAACAAGTCTACCCTTACCCTTTAAGCGTTCACTCATCCTAAGGACCTCCGAAACCGCTCCCTGTTGAGTGCATCTCTATTAAGCCACTCTTTGACAAGTACACCTATTGGTGCACCGCTCTCCTACCAACATTTAATCCCTACACCCATGCAATAGCATCATTTGGGTTCTCCATCTTTCTCATATACGTTGAAAGATTACTGACTTGTATATTAGAGAATAAATTAGGAAATGAGTCCCACTATCTTCTGACCTCTTGTTTGTTTATTGTTTTCTGTATGACCCAAGTTTTCAGAAATAAAAACCGAACCTACTTCATCTCAACTCGCCGAAAAAATCAATTGGCTCTCTAATCCATACAATAACTTGAACCTATGGACGAATCAGGATAAAATTAACTTAAAGTTATATCAATATTTTTTTAAGCTAATGTGAGGCACTTCCTAAAATTCAACTTAACAACAACTAAACACCTTAATAGTACATTACCGTCACCTAAAGTAACGAGACAACACTAAAAATCTTACAAACATTAAACTAATGTGAGACACCGTAATTTTACAGTACTGCCGACGAGGCGGATATCAATTTTCGTTGTCGGATCCCCGGATACACCAGTACAGCTCACCTATTTGCGCCGTTGAGGCAAGGCTGGGGCGAAGATGGAGATGCAGCAGCTACTAAGCATGGGGTTCCCGGACGAGTTGGCTGTCCAAGCTCTCGCCGCCACCGGCGGCAAGTCCACCCTTGAAGCCATCGAGTGGATTCTAAACCACAAACCCACTTCCGATTCTGCCCACTCCCCGTCCTCCCATTCCCAATTTCAATCCCAATCCCAATCTCAAATCAAAGCATTCTTTCTCTCCCAGACCAAATCCAAGCCTGAAAAACCCACTCCACCTTCCACAGATAAAGACGACCCTGAAGAAATCCAAGCACCCATTGCCAAGCGCCCTAAACTCTCTACAGTTAACCCTCTCCCCGACGAACCTCTCGCCGAGCGGATGCGCCCTCGAAGCGTTGACGACATCGTCGGCCAAGACCACATACTGGGCCCGACCGCCGCCCTCCGCTCGGCCATCATTTGTAACAGACTTCCTTCTATAGTGCTGTGGGGCCCGCCCGGCACCGGCAAGACGTCCATAGCCAGGGCCATCGCCAATTCTATGGAAGCTTCGAAGTACCGGTTTGTCTCTCTGTCGGCGGTAACATCTGGGGTTAAGGATGTGAGAGATGTCGTGGATGAGGCCAGGAGGCAGAAGGTTAAGGGCGGTAAGAGGACGGTTCTGTTTGTGGATGAGGTTCATCGGTTTAACAAGTCACAGCAGGATTCCTTCTTGCCTATTATCGAGGATGGGAGCATTGTGTTTATTGGAGCAACGACGGAGAATCCTTCATTTCATTTGATTAATCCTCTGTTATCCCGTTGTCGAGTCCTAACCCTTAATCCCCTTCATCCCGGCGACATTGCTCGGCTATTGAGGCGGGCGGTTGATGATTTGGAAAAAGGATTATCAAGGAGTATTGGGATGAGGGTGGAGCTCGATGAAGAAGTTTTAGACTTCTTGTCCTCTCAGTGTGATGGGGATGCCCGGGTGGCATTAAATGCGCTCGAGGTTTCTGCCATCACATCGTTCGCAAGATTACAAAGTGGTAAAGGATCTTCCTCCGCAGTTGTTGTGACTGTGGAGGATACCAAGGAAGCTCTTCATTCCAAGCATATAAAATATGACAGAGCAGGGGATGAGCATTATAATTTAATCAGTGCATTACACAAGTCTATGAGGGGGAGTGATGCCAATGCGGCCATATATTGGCTGGCTAGGATGCTTGAAGGAGGAGAGGAGCCTCTCTATATTGCCAGGAGGCTGGTTAGGTTTGCGAGCGAAGATGTCGGATTAGCTGACCCCTCTGCTCTCACGCAGGCGGTTTCTTGCTATCAGGCCTGCCATTTTATCGGCATGCCGGAATGCAATGTGAATCTTGCTCAGTGCGTAGCTTACTTGGCATTATCCCCCAAATCGGTTGCTGTCTATCGGGCTATAGAGGCTGCGCAGAAGGCGGTGAGGGAATCCGTTGGAGGGAATGAAGGGGTGCCTTTACATCTTAGGAATGCACCAACTAAGCTAATGAAAGAATTTGGGTATGGGAAAGGATATATATACCCTCCTGATAATCCTTCCGCTTCACAAAGCTATTTACCGCCATTGCTTGAAGGCAGTAAGTTCCTTGACTGGCCACCACCTGTTGATGAATGAGAAGCAATTTAATTACTGGTCAAATGACTTTTTGAAGCCATGTAGTTATACTGATCAGGTGCCCTTTTTCTTTCTCTGCACAATTCGGCTTCTTTGTGTGATCAATTCATTTTGTGGCACTTGATCAAAAGTTTGAAAACTATGTACAGTCTACTAAAGAGTTGATTGAGGGAAACCATCAGTTGCTGATCTTTGAGAGTTTTTCCATCATAGAAACTGTTTCAATTTTGTAATTATCTATTAATAGTTGCATAATTTTGTTGTTATACTATTTGATTTGCATATTGTTCTACAAAACTTTAGGGTATCTTGCTATGTGTGATCCCAATAATCAACCTAACAGGGGAATTAGGTTTTTGACAAATTTTTAAGCAACAACTTAACTTAGCAAGGTTTTTACCTTAATCATTTTTTGAGCAGGTAGAGTAAGAAGCATGCAAATAACAATAAAGCAAGAGACTCGGGAAAGAGAATTGACACGAGTTATATATGTCACCGCTCCTACATTCTTTCCCCATGCTTCCTCGTTTGCATGCTTACTTGACAATTTAATCCCACTATACCCCTATTCTTTAACGGTAAAGATCAAACCTCACACAAATAAGATGCCTTTGTTTATAACTTAATGCTTGGAGCTTTCTAACAAGAGTGACACCTTTATGCTTTCACTTTTTGCAATTACCCAGACACAATAATTTTGTTATGAAGAAAACACAAGTAAAAACACTTGGACTCTTGTGCTCAAGAGGAGAACAGCAAGCTCTCAATCTCTCAACTCGAAACACCCGGATTAGAATTGATATCCTGTCATCTATTCCTCCTAAATTGGATTGATCTGTCTAGAAGATTTTATCATTTTAGAATTTGGTTATCCACCAAGTATCAGGACTAGGGAATTTGTAATTGGCTAAAAGATTAAAGTGTCCAACTCATACTTGGCAAAATTTTAGGTCCAATTTCTACTAGTTGCACGCCAATGATACCACATTTGTTTAAGCCAAGTAAATCTTCAAGTGAAAAAAAAAATCACAGTGGTAGCCGTTGGACACAAGAAACCTTCTTAGCTACGTGGTACAACATTAAAGGTAGGAAAGTAACAGTTGTAGAGTTTCAAAAATGGAAAGAAAAAAACCTACCGAAACTTCATTATTGAGTCTAGATACGTATGTCCTAATTTTTTTGGCTCAAATTAACTTATCATTTGATGCGTACCTGAATTGAGGATACAGTCCGAAATAGAGACTACCTGAAGAGGAAGCTTGATCTGGATAATAGTGGTTCTAACCCTATAAACAATGAAACATCCTGATTTGTGCTCCCGGGGAAACCCTCTGTTAAAGATCAAATGTCTACATAAACGAGTGGGGGACACATTTATAGGCACGTCTAGAGGGCCGTTGGGCCACGTAGGTGAGGATTGGTAGTCGAATGTCTGTTAATCAGCAGCTAGTACTCTGTTCCAGTCCCCTCCTTAGTTCACCTTGTCAACACTACATGTGCCATTCTCTGTTGTGGAAGGCACACTGCATGTCTCAAATAGATATTTGGTAGTTCTTGCTCACTGAAAAATGTCAGCACGTTGTTCTGATGGTCACGGGCTCGTATTTGGGACCCTTGGGTTCGTCATGCAACTGATGATAGGGTTGGTGGTAAAAGAAGATAAAAACGGATAGGTGATTCAACTTGGTTCTGGACTCTTAGGGGTTGGTTAAATCCTAAGTGGTGCCATGGCCTTGTCACTATCTTTCTCGTGTCTAAAGTGCATGCAATCCTAACACTAGCTCCGCACTATATTTTTAAAAACCAGTCACAGAGTTGCAACATTGGGAGGCGCCTTGGTCTTTGCAGTAATCATGAGTTATGAGCCTGTCATATTAGCTTTCAATGTACGAGGGGCTGCGGCACAACTTCTCTGCCTTGCCTCAGGGGTGTCAATGAGTGGCTTCATCACTGCAAGTGTGGTAATTGAGCTACACATGTCATTAACCCAAAAATCTGAATGTCCTAATTTTCTGATACTCACGTCAAGGTCACATGGCTTAATGCCCCCATCATAAATAGGCACGCCCCAATGCAACCAAATGTTCTTCGCATCTTCGTCTACTTCAGCCCTATCTGGGTGTGTTAATGGCAGAGAGTTCAAGGAAGTTGTAAGTGGCAGGGATGTCATCAGCTGTAGGTGTGCTCGCCAGTCCTTGTCCATCTAGGAAATCAGATCCGTGATGACTTTTGGAAGAAGTTGTGGCTTGCCCTGGGATGTATGGAATCTTTGCATCATAGGAGGTGGTGGTGTCGGAATCTATCGGGCATTCAACTTCTCCTCTGTGGGATTGATCATACTTTATATGGTTGCACTCAAGAATTTGGTGCGATTCTCTCTCTATCCTGAATTATGTGATATTCTAAACGGGCTTGACTTTCCATTAGCCGGACTATATCTGAATGCATATTGATATTTAGTTTCTTTATGTGTCTTCTTCCAAAAGACCAAAGCCATGCTTGTTCTGGCGGTGCTAAAGGGGGTCTTTAGGATCTTCTGGGTGGCTCTGACTGGTTCTATTTCATCACTGGTCCCAACGTGGGACCATTATGGTCCTTACACTAAGGTCCTCATTTGCCATCCTAAGGTTTAGATTGATTGACAAAAAAATAGGGAGTGAAGATTAAAATAAGCCATTAAAGCACAAAACAATGAAATGATTGGATCTTTTTTTTTATTGTAAAGAACTTGAACGGGTGGCATCTTCCTTTAGGCCAACTTTCTTAGGGAATTCGATAAAGATTATCAACCCTCCATCTGGGGCCAACTCGGGTTTATCAAGGAATACTCCAACGACCTTGTCACCACAGGGAAGCTTCTAATTGTGGAGGTTCTTCGTGAGGTGGGGATGAGCTCACTACCCAGTGGATCTATTAGCGGTCCTGTGGAGTTCAAGAAGCCAAAGAAGAAGATTGTTCCTACACTTGCCGTCCTGAGGTGGTTGCTGCTATTCCCCGTCCCGAGAAGAAGAGAAGGGTTGAGGCTGCTGTTGAGCCAGACCTTGGGATTGTTTCTGGCAAGACCACCGCTTTTAAGCTTTGTTTGTCAGAGGAGACCGAGGATGATTTGCCCATATCTCAGAAAACAAACTGGCCTTCTAATTAGGTGGTGGTCACTATACTCTCATGCCAAATTTGGCACTAATAGGGAAGGCATTGGCGTTGCCTCGGAGGATATGTTACTCGACCAACCTTGGGAAGACATGAGTACTTATTCGACCCCGAGGGCCATATCAGCAGTGGGGCGCCTGCTGTTGCTCCTGAGTCTCTTTGACCGTCTTTTCTTGGGCTTGTCGAAGGCGCTGACCTTGCTGCTCCTCCTGACAACACTATTCACCTTGGTGAACCGGATTTCCATGCTGTCCGCGAAGATACACCCTTTCTCTTGGCCTTCCCTAATCTCTTGACTGAGTTTTCTCATCCTCAGTATGCTGCCAAGGACATTCAAGCTCGAGACACAAAGATAGCCTTACTATGGGCACAACTAGACTCAGCAAGAGATGAAAACTACACCATTCTTTGGAAATATGAGAAAGGTCTTGCGGTGGCGGTCCATAACCTGGCTTGAGCCAAGGTTGCTGAAGATGAGTTGCTGACCAAGTCAGCCATCCTTACCGCAGAGAGCCAATTAGCATATCTCTAGAAGTCCTTGGAGTGGGAAAGAGCTGAGGCGGTTGTGAGCAAGGAGGCGTTTTCAGAGGAGATCTCCTTGCCAAAGGATCATAATTGAGCACTCTGGGCATATGTTGCTGTCACTAGGGTGGACAATGACCTCTCAAGGGACGAGGTTGCAGCGGTGTAGGAAGGCAAGATCTTTCACTCTTTGATGCCCGTATGGACTTCAACAAATGGTTGCATGACTAAGTGCGATCAGAGCATTATCAACGGGCTTGTTTTAACAACACTACCAACATTCTCGGGAATGCTCGGAGTTGCTTCTGTAAGTTGAGCATGAGTTCCAGGTTGGCTATCTGCACACTTGTAATGTTGGGGCCCAAGAACTTGTCTTCTACCAAAGCGAAGGAGATGAGAACACAGAAGATGGTGAGCCTTTAGGGTACCGTCGATGTGATGCATATTTAACTCCCAGTGACTTGGAGTTTTTGTAACTCCAGTTTTTGTATATAAGAGCCAACCAGTTTCCATGATTCTTCAAGTATTCTTATGTTTTATGCCTGCTTGCTTGGTTGTGGTTACATAAGTATCTCAGCTTTATCGTCCTTTTGACTTCTGGATGTCCGAGCCCCCAACCATCGGAGCATATGGCAGCGAAGGCAATTTGTTAAAACTCCACAAAAGATGACAGCTTACAACACTTTTGATGCTTTTGAGTTTATTTACATTAGAAGTTGATAGTGAGGCGAGCTGGCAGCTCAGGATGGTGGTTCTGGAGGAGCTCAGGACGGTGGCTAGTGACGACATTTCATAAGTGTCTCTCTATTTGTTCTATTATGATAAATTTTTTGCCTTGCATGTTTAGAATAAAGCTCTGGCTCTATTTATTGGGGATTTTGCTTATATTTTCCTAGCTTTCTTTCTCTATGGCTGGAAAGACGACTTTGAATTCTAACTGATGCCTGGTTTTCTGTTGAATCATTGGCTGATGTTTTGTTGAGTGGTTCTCTCTCTCTCTCTCTCTCAAACTTTTTTTTTTAAGTACTCTCTCTCTTAAACTTTGTGTTTTCTTATTCTCTTCTTTTTATCTATGCTTATTATTTAGTAAAGTGTTTTTAGGAGCTTTCACCTATCCCAGTATATCTTGAGGCAATTAGAAAATTTGAAGTTCCATTGCTTATTTTGTATAAGATACTTATAATGATATTCCTTGCTCATTTTTTGTTGGATTTGTTCTCTTTCCTTCCTTTTGTTTCCTTGGAATTTATCGGTTTTTAAATTATTATTTTCCAATAAAGTAGAAGTGGAAAAAAATTGAAACAAGAGAAAATTTACTTTTTATTTGTGGGAATTGTTTTCATACGTCTCCTCTGCTCTAAGGATTTGAGTCTATTCCTGTTGTTTACCCCCTAAAAGGAAAATGAGATATGAAATAAGAAGAAATAGAAGAAAATAAAGAACAAAGAAAATAGCGTCCCGTTTTCCATGGTGGTCTGTCATTCTTACTTGATGCTCAACCTGTCGGACCTTTCCCCTCTTGCTCGGGGTTGATCTCCTTGTGTGCTGCTTTCACCAGTGTTGAATGGTGATTATTCTGCTTACAATACTTGAGATCTCTAGCTTATCGTATTTCCAATACTTGTAGAAAATTCCAGTCTCAAAGCACACTTATTATGTTAGAAGCTTGTCCTTTAGAATACTCCCCCCCCACAATTCACTTGGATCCTTGTCCTCTTATCCCTCTACTCTCTCCCTCTCTCTAACTTTTTAATTAGATACTACTTCTGATTCAGATTGAAGGATAAACCAGAGTCTATCCTAAACTCATGAACTCTCGTTTGAATTTATAGTGTACAGGATTAGTATTTAAAAATTCAAAAACCCGCTCTGAAAACTCTTTAGTCTGAATTCATATTTAAGGTAGTATCAATATCTTTATTGACCCTTCTGATTGGTGCTATCTTCCCCCTTCTGATTGGTTGTCTTCTGCACTATTTTCCTCTTCCCCCGCTTTTGAGTTTTGACAATTTCATTATTCCTGCTCGGGTTGATCAGTTGTGTTGCCCTAGGTTGTTTGGTTTTGTCTAAGGTCATTATCTGCCTTACTGTATCACTTGGTAGCTTGGAGATGGTTATGGTTTGTAGTCTGCTAGGATGGGACTTCAGGCTGCTCCTATCTACTGTTCTCTTAGTTCTGTTTATGGAGATTGACCTGCCCTCCTTGGCCCTTTTGGGTGCCTGACTTTATGAATAAAATTTAGAATTATTTTTGTTATAAAAAAATTTTAAAACTATAT
>JAODPA010114642.1:764-15511 GCA_025585075.1 Nepenthes mirabilis
GAGGGTGATGGAAACTGAACTTGATGGTTTAGCATTCCAATTGACAAGGCTCTAGTTTTTCCTCGTAGACATGAATATATGTATTTTTCTTCTTCTTGAACATTACGATAGGGAGAAAATAGTTATATGCTCAATATGAGTTCACGCTATATAACCAACTATGTTTTCTTGCAGTGATTGCATTATGTCCAAATAATGAAGAAGTTCACATTTATAGGTTGTCAGAAGGCAACTGGGACAGGATACATGTTCTTCAAAAGGTATTACAATTGTTTTGATCATACGTAATCCTATCTTTTGTTTAAATGAGGAGGGATGAAGGAAAAAGTTCTCCACATGTCATATTTACTTTTCTACCTGTAGGAAAAAGTCCTCAAGTTTTTGAAATTGTGGATTTTTTTTTCTATTCCTTGTGGGTTAAAGGGCTAACGCTCTATTAATGGACAAGGCTGTATATAGGTCCAATTGTTGTGTCAATTCACGTTTCCTTTTGGCCTTCTATTATTCAGGAGCGGGTGTATTTGACAGTACTTTGTTGATGCTCTTTTCTCATCCTTTATGATATCTCATTTAAAATTGATCATAGATGAAAATATCTATTTGTATCGGTTGTGATTATATTAACATTGGACATATCAAAAGTAAAAAACTTTTATGTGAATCGTAACTTAACATAAAAATATTAGCCTATATATGGGGTATATTGGCCGATAAATCACGATATATTACCAATACGGTGACATATTGTAATTTTGCAGTGATATTAAAAAATATCACCGTTTATCAATGTGTATCGAATATTAGCCTATATTTCATTTATGGTACTGATTGTTAAACTAAAATGTTTAACTTCTGTCACAGATTATTCCTTCCCCCTCCCCCAAAGAAATTATACCCACTCAATCTACAATATGGGATATACATAATGTCCATTTGACAGAAAAGACCAATGTTTTTCATCCAATAAAATCCATCAAGAGGCATCATGTGTTATCAATAATTGGTTCTTCAGTGTTATAAAACGAATTGGTAATTCACATTATTTGTATTAGATTACACTGAATTTGCAGAAGTATTTTTGCTGATATTATTTCAATGTTTCATGGTGACAGCATGACCAAATCGTATCTGCAATTGACTGGAGTTCTAAATCAAACAGAATTGTTTCTGTATCTCATGATCGAAATTCGTGAGTGACTCTTTTGCACACAATGTCCTTTCAAGGGTTCACCAATCATTAATTAACATTGAATTTGAATTCCTTCAGACCTATGCCTTCTTCTACTAGGTGTCTGTTGACTTCCTCGTTGTTAAACTTTGATGAGTTTGTCTTTTGTAGGTATGTTTGGAACCATGAAGCTGCAGAGTGGGTTCCAACACTTGTTATCCTAAGGCTAAACCGTGCTGCTCTCTGTGTTCAGTGGAGTCCTATAGGTAGCGCAGTACAGAACCTTCTTCAGATTTTGGTAGTCCAAGCTTTTGTGATCCAAATGGATGACAATTTGATTATGGGATGCTAACGTCATGTTAATATACTAATTTTGTTTTGTGACTATTGGCTCTGCCTTTTCAAATTTTGGCTGCCTTTCCCTCTGATGTGCTAAATTTGTTCGTATTCAGCCACCTTACATAGTTAAAATCAAGAGGGTTCCATGCAATTTGTTGCTATGTACGACTAGGAGTAAACCAGATCTTGAGGTCCTCGGAAGTTAAACCTCTTTCCATCATGGCAGATTAGGTTTGGTCAAGATCAATGCTAGGATGCTGGATATGATATAACGGATTAACCACACAAACAATGGATAAAGCCAAGCACAGTTTCTATTTCCAAAAAAAAAAAAAATATTACCGACCTAAGGCATTGTCCTGCATTGCCTTCCTTAAGATACACAGTCAAATTGTCCATTAGAAATTGTAAATGGAAAAGGGGCTCAACTGGACTTCATAGTGGGTTAGCTGGTAGTTGTCACATTTTTACTTAGCATTAGGCAGTCAAATTCTTATAGGGTTACAAGCTCAAACTCGCCTTTGACATGGTACTGGAGTTTTCTGTCTTAAAATTATTATAGTGTCATTGTGGATTCAAATTCAATTCTTTGATATGAATCTGCAATTAAATCTCTGACTCATCGGCAATAAAAATTAGCTGTAATTTTGGTTCTTCTTTTGTGTTAATACTTGTTGGGTCCATTCCTGATGGAGCCCAGAACTCATTGGGCTCAATCCAGGAAGCGAAAACCCAAATCGACTATTCAGCCCAGAACTTCAAGCAGCTTACATGGCGGCCCCACGCCCGTAGCCAATTAGCGCTTCCTGCAGCTTATTAATGCGGCTGCAGACGGCATGCACGAGACAGCAAGGCGAACCAATGAGAGAAAAGTCAACCATACGAGCCGCGGCTTGCGTTGTTCCCTGCAGTTGACTAGCTAATCCTCATGCGAGAGGTAGACCAAGTGTGGCTAGCAAAGCACGATGGCCTCCTTATCGTCACAAGGCGACAATTGACACCACCGACCGCCAACAATAGGTCAATGGCCGGCGAATTCCTGCAGAAAGGATTTTCACGCCCAAAGCTCCACTCCTTGAAGCCCATAAATTCTCTCTCCTACAGGAGGAGGGGGATTCCAGATCTGAAATTTGAGCTTGGCATTGAGACATATACTTGCACAAGCTCCTGCTCTCAGACTTACAACCAGCTCTCATCCGCTACAGCCTTTCACAGGCTACCAAAGTTAACCACCCATCGCGGTGCATATAGGGAGCCAGGCCTCCCACCAACCGCTCATTGAGTTCCACTTTCACATTCATACCCTCCCACCGCACACTCATTATATTTCTACGCACCTCTAGGCGTGCGTCCACCTTTTTCGTTCACCGTGGAAGGATATTGATTTGAGTGTTGAAGTGTTTTCGGTGAGAGAAATCCCGCCGGCCTCTGACCTCTTGTTTGCTAATTGTGTTGTGTAGGTTCCAGGATAATAGCGATAGAGACCAGATTCACTCATGATCACCTCCGGACAACGAGGAATCCGGAGACTCCCTAATCCGTACGACAACCAGGGACTTGGGACGTAACATTGGTGTCGTCTGTGGGTATGTGACGAAAAGTCTAGCGTCTCCCTCCAACATTCACTCCTAATCAACAAGATGGTTATCACTCGAGCGCAAGCCAGCACCCGAGCAAGAGATGCAGCCGCTCACATGTACGACCCCTCAGTGGATAGCCGTGCTAACGTCCATCCGCAGCTTGACATTCACCGCCTAGCTGCCGATATGGGTGACATGAGGCTGATGATTCAGGCCCTTTGTAATCGGACGGGCACATCGTGGAGGGGGGCTGCTCCCCCAGCATCTCAGGCGTCATCCTCTAGTCGAGGAAGGCGTCGTTCTAGAGCCCCCAGGGGCAAATCAGATTGGTCTGACGACGCCGAGGCCCAGGCGACTTCTGGTAGTAGGGCCTAGTCTGTGGCTGGAAGCCACCCCAGCCAGGACGAGCGGGAGGAGAGCTCAGAGTGGCGTAACCCCCGTAACTCCCACAGTGAGAGGAGGCGGACAGCCGCAGACTCATATAGAGCACGGCTGCCCCGCGCAGAAAGCTGTCGCAACCGGCAAGCTCAGCAGCACCAGCAGGGTCACACGGAGCTCCGCGACGTCATCAATGTGTGGAGAAGCGAGTTCGATCCACCGATGGAGGAAAAGGTGGAGGTGCTCTGGGATCGCTTGTATAAGGAGAGGCCCGTGCGGTTTTCCGCTGACCTGCGAAGGTCACTCTTCACCATGGATCTCTGGACCTAGCCGCTCCCCTGAAAGTTCAAAATGCCAACACTGGACGGGTACGACAGGAGTAAGGATCCGATGGACCACCTTAACTACTTCCGCACTCACTTGTCCATCCAAGTAGCGAGCGAGGCCGTGATGTGCCAGTGTTTTCTCATCACCCTCAAGGGTGACGTGCTGCTTTGGTTCCATAGCCTCCTGTCAAACTCTATCCGCTCATTCGGCGAGCTCGTGGACTACTTCTTGAGCTAGCTCGCCTCCAGTTGGAGGGAAGAGAAGTAGCCATGGCACCTGGTCCGCCTTCACCAGTGGACGGACGAAAGCTTAAAGCGATTCCTCAACCGCTTCATCACTGAGGTGCGCCGGATCTCCCTGTTCTCTGACAAGCTGAAGCTCAACGCCTTCGTTGCTACGTTGGCAGCAGGGGATTTCTTCAAACACTTATCGCATCAGCACCCTCAGTCCTTCCGGGAAGTAGAGGCCATTGCCCAAGCCTACATCTCTGCGGAGGAGGCCAACGAGGTAAAGCGTTCCGAATGCGTGGACCGTCCTCTGGAAGGGCCCAAGCCAGCCGCCGGGAAGAAAAGGAATGGTGACAGTAGCAGCTTTCAGGAACGCCACAAGCAGCCGCGGCCTTCGCCGGGATTTAGGAAGGAGTACGGGATAATGTCCCCAACTACGCTAAACAATATTCGCGCGAACATCCGGATGCAGATCCAGGACGAAAAGTTCATCAAGTGATCGAAAGCGCTGAAGGGCCTAAGCGGTGGTGACCAGACGAAATATTGTCAGTATCACCGCTGCCTGGGACATTCCATGGAGAACTGCCGGATCCTGCAGCAAGAGATAGAGGACCTGATCTGCCGTGGATACCTCAAACGGTTCGTGAAGGGCTCGGGCAGGCCGTCGCAGCCTCAGAAGGCAAGGCAAGCGAGCCTTCGAGGAACCGTACGACCGCTGGCGTGATTAGCATGATCTCAATTGCGCCGGCCAAGAGTAGCAGGTAAGCACAGCCCGAACAGACTTCCAGTAGCAAGAGAGCGAAGATAGGGGATAGGAATGATGTTATTAGTTTTAGTAGCGACGATATGGCTTATGTAATATTCCCCTATTCTGATCCCCTTGTATCCGCTATCGTTTCAGATGGTATGGTTGATTACTAACTGAAATAAGTCTTTGTTGATAATGGAAGTTCTCAGAATTTGTTATATTTTGTTGCTTTCTTTAAGCTTGGATTGAGATAAAGTTAGAAGAAAGCGGCCGATGGTCCTCTATAGGGTCTGGACAACGAACCTATACCTGTGCAGGGAGTAGTCCAACTAGAGATCACGTTAGGAACTTACCCACGTATTGCAACGCGAGAGCTGACATTCCTTATCGTCGATCTGCCATCCCTTTACAACGCCATCCTGGGCAGATCATTTCTCACGGCTTTCGAGGTTGTTTATTTTATTTCTCACCTGAAGATGAAGTTTTCGACCCCGTACAGCGTAGGAGAGGTACTTGGTGATCAGGTGATGGGGCGGACATGCTACTTATTCCAAGTCACTCCAGCGGTGCCGAATCGCATGGACGGAGACTTGGATCTCANGTCGCCCCAGGAAAGAAGTGCTTCGAGGGGGAACCAACCGGCTCCTCCCACGTGGCAGATCCCTAAAGCATCGCACCTTTTCAAGGTGAGTCATCATGACGTGACGCCCTATGATCTCCCACGCAATTAATGCGTCAGACAATTCGACGGATGTGACGTTTGCTAGCGGTGTTCGAATTCCCAACGCAATAGATGTTAGCGATCTTTTCTCGCCGCGTCCTCCCGTCAATGGTCTGAATTAGGACTCGAGGGACGACGCCGGCGAAACAGACCACAGGTAATCGGGAATGTTCAAGCGCACGGATTGGCACACGATGTAGCAAAAGGAGCAAATTGCCCCGTAAGTGAAATCCGAAAGGCAATAAATAAAAGAAGACGTGTGCGACAAGACAGAAGAATAAAAGCAAAGGCTATTGATTTTATTAATTAAAGTTTTCTTTACAAAGTACAAAGCTTGCGACAGCGAAAGTACAAAGAAGAGAAAGCTACAGCACGGAACATGAAGTCCGAAAGGGCGACCCAGGACGCTTGGGGCCTTATCAAAGAACGTGATCCACATTAGATCACTTTGGCCGTCGCCAAAACTCTGACTGGCCCTTAACGGCAGTCCCAGTAGGGGCGCGACTATGACGCACTCTCCCTTACTGGGACTCCACCTTCCACCTCCTCTCCAAAAGGCACATATGATGAACCAGGCGCGGTCGAGGACATCCGTGACGTGCTATCCTGGGGACAAAATGCCCCTAGATAGCTCCGCCGTGATCCTCCCGCTCACTGGTGATCATGATGGCCACGGCGGAGGCGTGTGATGACGGAAGAGTGGTTGAACCGCCCTCGTTAGAACGAGGAAGAATCCATGGTCGGAGCATGAAGACAGCATTCGGCAGAAGTTCTGGATCTCCAGCAAGTCCATCCGATTCCTTCGCGGATCCCCGTTAAGAGTGGGGCAAGCCCAGGATTTCTCATTGTTCCCTCGAGAATCAGCTAAGGCATGGATCCCGCTAACCGGAGAACTCCTCTATTTATAGAGAAGCCGGCGACCTGTTCATCTTCAGCGAGGCGCCCCGTCCGATGACCGTCAATCACTAAATAGGAAAGTTTGCAGGGCTGGCCTAGATTCTGTCGTGCGAATCCTTCCATTTAGGGCCTTGAGTCTCCGTGGTGCATTTAGGGAGCCCATGTGATTGCCTTGGGAAGGCGCGACTCCAGACAAGGACAAAGTCCAGCGCATCTCGAGGAAGGACGCGTGGTGACTGATTGGACTCTCGTGGACATGCTAGGCCTCGACTACAAGTCGGCCCATGCATAGGGGGCTAGTGTTGGGTCTAGTCTCGGTGGAGCGCAGAACTCATAAGGCCCAATCTAGGAAGCGGAAGCCCAAATTGACTATTTAGCCCAAAATTTCAAACAGCCTATGTAGCGGCCCAACGCCCGTAGCCAATCAGCGCTCCCTGCAACTCATTAATGCGGCTGCAGGTGGCATGCGCGAGGCAGCAAGTCGAACTAATGAGAAAAAGGTCAACCCTGCTAGTCACGGCTTGCGCCGTTCCCTACAGTTGACCAGCCAATCTTCATGCGAGAAGCAGACCAAATGTGGCCAGCAAAGCACGACGGTCTCCTCATCGTCACAAGGCGACAACTGACACTATCAACCGCCACCAGCAGGTCAACGACCGGCGAATCCCTGCAGAAAGGATTCTCATGCCCAAATCTCCACTCCCTGAAGCTTATAAATTCTCTCTCCTTCTACAGGTGGAGGGGGATTCTAGATCTGAAACTTGAGCTTGACATTGAGGCATACGCTTCCACAAGCTCCTGCTCTTAGACTTATGGCCAGCTCTCATCCGCCACAGCCTTTCACAGGCTACCAAAGTTAGCTACCCATCGCAGTGTATACAAGGAGTCAGGCCTCCCACCAACTGCTCATTGAGTTCCATTCTCACATTTATACACTCCCATCGCACACTCATCATATTTCCGCGCACCTCTAGCGTGCGTCCCTTATTTCCATTTATTGCGGAAGGATACTGACTTGAGCGTTGGAGTGTTTTCGGTGGGAGAAATCCCGCCGATCTCTGACCTTTTATTTGCTAGTTGTGTTGTGCAGGTTACAGGTTAACAACGACGGAGGCCAGACCCACTCGTGATCATCTACGGACGACGAGGAATCCAAAGGCTCCCTAATCCGTACGACAACTAGGGAACCGGGACGCAACAATATTGATGTTGTTTCTATTTTTCTCGTTGAATTCAGATCATGCCCTGCTTGCATGATACCACTTATTTTTGTGTTAGATTACAAAACATCAGACAGCTTAAGATCTCTTTAGATATTTAACAAGTTTGAAGTCAATACTTGGAATAATTTTGTTCAGGGAGAGAAAAAAAAAGCAAGGATCAAGAGTTTACATGATTTTGTAGAGACGGCCTTACATTCTTATTATTTGAAGCTGAATGATGATGATTTTCTGTGTAACAACACGTTGAAGCATTTTTTAGCAAGTTTGCATTCTGAAAATTATTGTTTCATCGAAATACACAGAGCAATACAGTGGCATGCTCTCATCTGTAGGTGTGATTGGAAATGTATTTTCTATCATTTATCTTTTTAATGGATTATCAGTGAGCTGGCTTTGTTTCCTCTTGAAAGTTCAACACAAGAATCTTATGATCTTATTCATGCTTATATCAGAAAACAAGTTTGCTGTTGGAAGTGGTGCAAAGACTGTTTGCATATGCTATTATGAACAAGAGAATAACTGGTAATGAGCTGATTCTTGCTTCTTGTGTCCTTGATAGGCATTGTAATGTTGTTTGTATAATGTTTTCATTTCCCTATAGGTTTATGGCTGCTGAGATATGATATCTATGATCATTTTATAGTGGTTTCGTTGAATCAACGAAGTGAAGATGCTCTGATTCAATAGTTAGTTCTTGTTACATATGGTACAGGCTTTGTTTTGAGTCATAAATATCAATGATGTACAAACAATATGTTGTTGAAAAGATAAGGTTGCAGCATTTGAAGCTCATAATGCATGCTTTCAGAACACTGCTGGCCAATCGCTTGACTGCTTAGGTTTCTGAATTATGTGGTTGCCTAATCAAGGATTGTAGATGGAGTTGGAATTGGCTTAATTTCTAAACTGTTCTGGTTATGTAGCAAAAATATTCTAAACTTTTCCATATTCTGCAAAAATTGTCCAGAACTGTTTTTCTTGCAAATCTGTTCTCAACTTTTGAAAACCTTGCAAATCTAATTCTGCCATTAAACTTTGTCAAAATTAAAATCTAATCAGGGTCAGTTAGAGTTAATTACACTTAATTTAAAAATTTCTGAAAACAGAACCATTGACACAACCAAATTAAAAAATTATAAAAAATTTGTTTCTAAGATTAAGTGATGCTAATTAGGGTTTAACTAGAGTAAATCTTCTGACTAATTAGAATTGTATTTTAATGGAGTGAATAGATTTGCAAGGTTTTCACCAATGATAGATCTGCAAGAAAAAAATGGATAGGATAGATTTGCAAGATTCAAAAAAGTTCAAAATATTTATTTCTATTGGGGTGGTCTAGTGTATGAGGCTTTTCAAATTTTTGTACATTACTTTAAGCCCGCAATGCAGAAAGGAGATTTCTGTGGCTCTGTACCTGTTACTTCTAAGCCATAATGGTGTAAATCATTATTGCATGAGGACTTACCCTCTTTTTGTGCTATCAAACCTTTAACTGTCCTAGTGCTTTGAAGAAAGAATATGGTAGGAGGCAGAACGAAGGAGAAATGCCAAAAGGATAGTAGCAGTTTCAATGAACTTAAGACCTAGGATTTATTTTAACAATTAGGATACCATCTATGGGCTGGTTATTACTAGTTTGGTCAAATTTGATCTGATTTAACAAACTGGTAACAAATACCACAGTTTTGAGCAAGTAGTAAAAGAGTTTTATCAAGCAAAGACACCGGGCCATCACTCAAGCTTTTTGGAATGGAATATAATCTCCATTGTTGGCACAAAATTCTATCCACTAATCATCTATAACAGGTCAAACAGCACAATAGGGTGTCTTTTTTTAGAAGTACTGATTTCATGCTATTCAAATTTCTCTTTTTTTGAAATATCCATACATTTGAGAATGCATTTGAAAAAGCATGCACCTTAACCAAATAACAAATCAGGCAATTTTTTCAACAATTTTGTTGAACTTTTCAACTTATTGAATGCAACTAAGTAGGCTAACTAAATGAATTCTATGCACAACTTTCCAAAACTATAAATCGTAAGATGGCACCCCAGCACAAAGCTCCCACATTTTGAGGTTTGGGGAATGCAAAACATATCTAATCTTACTCATGGATTGCTGATAGGTTGTTTATGTGGTTTGGATTGTGACCATTAGGTCATATAGAACAACCTTATTGTTTCTCCAAAGCTCACCCTCTTCGAAGTGCTAAAGTTCTAGATGAATACCAATAAAACTATCCAGATACATCCCAAGGATAATAATCTTTCTAATACTCAATAAACTGAAATTAAAAATTTGTCTTTCTATAAAATAGTTAAATCTAATGTATTTATCAACCAGTCAAAATATTGTTGCAGGATTTGATGAGTACATTAGCTTCGGGCTTGGTAAAGATCAATGCAACAATTGGCAACTACTCAGATTGTACTGAGAATGAATATGCAATGGCATTAGCATGTATTAATTAAACTGATACAGGGGCTTCTAATTGTAAGGCAAATCATGCTAATGCATATTGATATTGAACTTGGTTGTTTTCCCTACTAAAATGCACTCTTATCCTTGTTGGAAAGAAGTAAACTATCATAAATTTTGGCCTAATTTATCGTAACGCTGAATGGATAAATCCTTCCTTTTAGGTCATCAGTAGTTGAATTTCTAATGGGTGATGTACTCCTTTCATCAGGTGGGTCAGTAAACTTATCAGGAAAAGACACAATTCTTCCGTGACAAGTGTTGCTTGGCATCCCAACAATGTGAGTTTCTCCACGGTGTTTCATTCTTAGGTTTCTAGTGGTTGACAATGCATGTCTGCCGCTCTAATTTCTTCTAGTTCAGAGGTTGAGATTATTAGTAAAGCTCTGTGAAGTTATCCATAACCTTTGGGTAAACTTTGGGATCGATATGCACTTCTTATTTGGTGCAATCTATTTTTGGTGCTAAAGGAGAATTTCAAAGCATAAAGAATTTTACCAAATCTTTAATAGTTTGAACTTCGCACCATGTGATCTCTGTATTTCTTTTAACTAAACTCTGCCTGTTTCAGAATTCATAACATTACTCAAGCATATGAAATGAAGTTTTATAAATGCATCTGTCTCTTCCAGTTCTCTGGAACAGAAACTTCATAATGACATTTTTGTGCTGTCATAATTTTGTTTTGTAATTATGTTCACTTATCTGTTCTCTCAGTTGCAGACGTGTAATATTTAGTTGCACTTATGAAGTCATTATTCAATTAACTGAGTTTCTTTTTGATAAATATTTTTATTTGTAGATTCTTCTTGCCACCACATGTACTGATGGAAAATGCCGTGTATTTTCCACTTTCATTAAAGGTGTTGACACAAGGTAAATTGGTGGTGTCGTACTCTTTATTCTTCAGGTCTTTGAAACATATCTCAAAATATCCTTTTTAAGGCAGCATCTGTTGCTGTGTTGGATGTGCCCAGGGATTCCGGAGCTAGCTCTTCTTCAGATTCCAAATTTGGAGAGGTTAGACTTTTGAACACTTGCAACAGTATTGCTTATGCAAGTTTTGTTTACACCTTTTTTCCCCTTTTCCTTCGTCATATAGGTATCCTAGTTTTTACTTGCAGTCTATTGGAACTTGGGATGATTTTTTTTTTCAATTCAAAGCTTCGTCAAAGTACATTTCCCAAAAAAGAGAAAATATCTGTACTCAATGTCGGTGTAAGTCTTTCTCATGGGGAAAAAATCTATCATGGGCATCATGTACAATGGCAAAGTGTGGCATCCAAGGTAATTAACAATAGGTAGTGTCTAAGGCATCGTTTAGTCCATACCGAAGCAAGGCAAGCCTCTAATGATGAATATCTCAGTTTGGTTAAAATGTTTTTTCTTACATGATAAGCATTTTGCTGCTTTATCATTGGGACAAAAAGACTTTAGGGTGGCTAAATGCAGACTTATTCCTGAGTAGTGCTTCATAATTTCTAAAAGTACACGGCATTACTGAGTAAAATGGAGAAAATTTTAAACCTAATGTGTAAATATCCCAGAAAGAACTACTGCCTCATTTTGAGTTAAATGGGGAAGTAATGCTCTCTTTAATAAACTGAGTTGCAATGTTGTCACGGTTTATTCAATATTGGTGACTTTCAACACCACTAGCTAGCTTTGCTTTCATTTCAGTCAGAATTGGTTGGTGTGTGCATTTAATTTTCTTTTCCTCATTTGTTTTGCCAATTTTGATTCTCTTCCACCTAGTTTATTTGAAGGCAGTGGTTGGTGAAGTCATTCTTACATACACAACATGCTTATCTGTTCTCACTTTGCAGCAAATTATTCAGCTTGATCTCTCATATTCCTGGGCTTTTGGTATAAGGTGGTCTCCTAGTGGCAACACCTTAGCTTATGTAGGTGAGAAAAATCTGTTAGGGTAGCATTTAGATTATGAAATCACTTCTAGTGGTGATAGCTGTTGTTTTCTTTACGAAGTAGTGGTACCAGTTTATTTTTTTCAGCCCGAAAAATCTCAGTTTTAATCATCCATTTGTTTTCAGTTCATAATTTTTTTTTTCTCTGAAATTACTCAGGGCATAACTCGATGATGTATTTCGTTGATGATGTTGGTCCATCACCGCTGGCACAAAGTGTTGCATTCCGTAATTTGCCTCTCCGTGATGTGGGTCAGCATCCATTCTTGTTAACCTTGCTGGATAAGAATTGCAACTTGATTCTTAAATTTTGTTTTCATAAACTGGGATGTCATCTAACAATGAGTGGTACCGCCCAGGTATTGTTTGTGTCTGAGAAAATGGTCATTGGTGTGGGATTTGACTGCATTCCAATGGTTTTTGCAGCGGATGAAAGCGGACTATGGTATGTCTTCTCCTGAAATATATATTTAAAATTGGAATTTTCTGCCAAGTTTTTCAGCTGAATTTTAAAGGGGGTGTTTTCTTGGTGATGCTAGTCCTTTCCTTGTCTTTTATGATTACCTTGTTAGCATTTCATTGTTTATCCTTTGAGACTTTGTTTCTGGTCTTATTTGCTACTTCTAGTTTCATTGCTCATGTGCATGTAGGAGTTTGTGGTCTCACATCCTTACTTTCTAAACCATTTCACTTAGAAGGCTGGTCTTCAGTTGGGTAGATTTGTGCAAGATAATGCTGATTGGAACTTTTTCGCCCCTTTTTTGTCCTTAATTTTATCTTCAGGAGCTTTGTTAGATTTCTTAGTCAAAGGAAGGCAACTTTATCAAGTGCAAGGCAAGGTTCTCAGGTACCTTTTCGCATTCTATTTGGTATTGTTGGTCATTGCAAATTACATGTAAAAAGATCTCACTCTCTCCCCTCCCCTCTCTAAACTAGCGGGCCAGTGGCCAGTGCTTTTGAGGTTGTTAGATCCTTTCTTTGTTCTGTTTTTAAGGGAATGGGTGGTAGGTGTAACATTCTGATATTTATAGTTACAAAACTTTGCACGTGTCCATTCCTATCAGGAGGCGGACCGCAGTACACTTAGGCCCAGGATGCAATCACCAATAAGCAACTAGTGTCGAGTATTTAATTGCTACCTGATGCTATTAATTGTTTGATTGTATTTCTATATTTTCAACTAGTGACTTATTTGCATTCGACATAATCACATTGATTGGTTGCTTGTAATTGAGCCCTGGGATTGACCCTAACACACAAGCATGCTCAGGTGTCAACATGACTGGCATCCGGTTCTTGACTGGAATGGACGTGCAACATGGTTTTATGACTATAAAAATCAGACTGTGACAGTAGGCAGAGAAATAAGGGACAAGTAGGATTAAGCTAGCATAAATGGTGAAGTTCCTTGGAATTTTTCCAAGAGACCTGGGATCAAAGCACGCCCAAATCAAGTTTGGGGGTTTCTGAGGTGGAAGGGCTACTCACCCTGCCAAAGGTTGTGTGGCCCACACTGATAGAACAGAGAAGAAGAAATAGGGAACAATACCACGTAGGAGAAGGTGCTTTTTATATACTGGAGTTGCAGCTTATGAATAGGGGCACTGAATGCTAAATAAAACCGCAGATATGGAAGCTATAGAATCCTAAGAAATATATGTTGTTTGTTTGCATGTATGAAGTTTTGTGAAATCTAATTTTCTTGTATGTCAGACCCACGAGATTTGTTAAAGCTTTCCACAGTTCTTCCATTGGTCTTGGATGAAAAGCTGTGCAATACTACTTAGACAAAATATAACTAGAGATTTACACACTTTTTATTTCCACAGTTTTCCTTTATGCCAACCAAGCATAACTTATGAGGATGGAAAACACGCTAGTAGCACATGAACTCTCTCATACTGATGTTCTTTTAAATTTAGCGATCATTTATCTCACTTCCAAAACACAAACAGCTGAGAAGGACAATTATCTTGGCAAATGCTGCAGTTCTGATCTTGTTACACAAACACAATCCCTTTGTCTTCATCCTCTCACATTTCCCTGTTTGTTCAATCCTTGAGATTTTCCTTCTTTATTAGCACACAAGCACACATTAACAAGCTCACATTCTTTGCTGCAGATTTCTGAAGCATTTGGGAAACTATATGGCCAATCAAAGCACAGCATTGCAAATGATGGCTTCGAACCTTCCAGACCTCGTGGAGGCATCCACGAGAACTGCATTAAGTACTCCTTAATGCCATTGTTGCAATAAGCTTTGATTTAAATTCCTCTAATTGAAGTTCAGGTGTTGATGACACTGTTTTACCTGCATCCAGTTGCATCATGCCATTGAAGAATCGAGGAGATTCAAAAGTTACGCGCTTCAGCACTTCAGGTCTGTTTATATATGCTGAGCTTAATAGATTTTCCTTTCCTAAGAAAAAATGTAGGATTAATTGCCCCAGCACCATGCTGTGCCAGGGAAAGTCTGAGGACCTGAGGGCTGTTCTGGGCTTTGTGATCCGAGCCATGGCATCATCACAGGTTATGGCTCGGGTGGGCCTGCATTGAACTAGAAAAATTAATACTAAGAGAAAAGGCTAACTGAATTATTATTTCACGAAATTAAACTGATACTTAGAAATAGACTATTTGGCCGGTGATCTGATATCCTCCTGAGAATCTTTGGGCACGGTATGATAGTTCACATAGCCGTGCCATACTGGCACAACCCACGCCAACGCCTC
>JAODPA010114653.1:0-19023 GCA_025585075.1 Nepenthes mirabilis
TTCAATTGAAAATTGATGGGCATACCAATAATGGGCTGGCCCCAAAAAAGTCAACGAAAGCTCAAGAAGGACGGTCAACGTTTTTACGGCCCAGTTAGGGAACGGGCCCAGAGCTGAAAGGCCCAGAACGGTCAACACTGGCGTTGACCGTCTGGCAGCCAACGCGCACGCAGACGGTCAACTCAAATGTTGACCGTCCGCGTGCTACACGTTGGGCCCAAAAGAGGCTTTTCTACAGTAATGGGCCAGGTCCATTCGAGCCTGTGATCCATCAGGCGGCCAGCAACGGCTCTCCAGGCATCTCCCAAGATCCCAACTGGCACCTAAAATGGATATTGATAAAATTGGCGCCTTTCGCATGAGGAAGGCGCCAGATTTTTTCAAATCCTTGCCAACTAGGGCTCTCCAATGGTAACATGCCAGAAGGAAGGTGACCAGCTTGGAAAGCTATTGGCCGCCTCAGAAGAAAATTGCCTCACTTAACTTGGCAACTGGCACCTGCTCCAAAAGGCAAGCCAGCCAAGAATCACAGAGGGAATCACTCCTTCCAAAGAAGGAAGATCGTCCTCTCAACCATAAATAAGCCCTTAAATTATTATTCAAGGCATGATTTCTGTAACGCAAAAACAAGGGCCCTCAGTTACCTACATTCTCTGCTATTGAAACTTTCTAAATTGCCAACACTTTCTGCTGCGCAAACACGTACGCAAGCAACCCCGAAAAACCTAAGGCATACAAGCGCGCCTCTCACGGCCGTTTACTACCTCCCCATCTTCCAGATTCAAGAAGGCATCCTCGTCTCTCTTATATCTAAAAAACACACTCTGTCTCTCTCTCTTTCAATTCTCAGTTTCAATAACTTTCTTATCTTTCGAAGGCATTTTACTGACTTGAGTATCGGAGTGTTTTCGGTGGGATAATTTTTCGCCGACATGCTGACCTCTTGTCCTATTTAGTGGTGTGCAAGATCCAACTCAGGGAACGGAGTCGGAACCAGGACAAGAGGATCGACTCGAATCTGTTCGAAGTTCGGATCCAAAGACGCATCATTGACGTCGTCTGTGGGAAGCGCTTACAAAAGCCAACCACAAATATGCCCAAACGCTCTCTTTCACTTTCTGATTCTGCAATGGTGAATACAAGAGCGCAAGCTAGCGATCCCGCTAGAGATGCTGCTAACCCCGACCAGGACCACACTGCTGGTGCCATAGTCAACGGGGCTACGGGAGAAGTCCCACCGCCTTATTTTCAACAACTGGTGGAGTAAATGCAAGCCAACAATCATCTGTTCCAATTATTTTGCTCTCAGAACGAGCAGTGACTGCAAGCGGCTCCACCAGCAGCCATCCCTGCACCTGCCACCAAAAGGGATGGTCAGAGGAAAAAGAAGCCGGCTAGAAGGCCCGAGAAAGTCGGAGACAATCCGGCTCCAGCTTCCTCCCGCGGTCATGGCCAAAACAAGCCTGAAGAACGCTCCGAGAGCACGTCTCAGTGAGAAAGTCCGGAGAGAAGAAATCCCCGATACTTTCGGGCGAAAGACAACAACGTAATCCAGGAGCGAGCCTCCAGGACCGCCAGATCTGTTGGAGGCAGCAGCCAGCCGGCTGCTAGACCCTCCGGAGAGAAGATGGAGTTGAGGGCTTACCTCAACTCTAAAAGATCAGCAAACGCCGCTCGCGCCGACCCGCGAGTGGATAAAATCTGGAATAGTGTGTTCCAAGATGAAGAGTGCGCCATCGACTTGGACCGATCTCCTTTCACAGTGGAGATCCTGAACCGTCCACTCCCTACGAAGTTCAAGATGCCGTCCCTTGACTCATACGACGGGAGCAGTGATCCGGTTGATCACTTGGATCACTTCTGCACCCATCTGAGTCTACAAGGGCTAGAAGACTCAACGATGTGCCGCTGCTTCCCGCTCATGCTGAAGGGAGATGCCCAAATCTGATTCCATCACCTCCCTTCAGGCACCATTAGCAGCTTTCGTGAGCTCACAGATCTCTTCCTGGCTCAATATGTCTCGAGCCGACGGGAAGAGAAGCAATCGTGGCATCTCTCCCACGTCAAGCAGAAACAGGGAGAGAACCCACGGCATTTCCTAGATCGCTTTGTGGCTGAGGCCAGAAGGATTTCCAGGATCACAGAGGAGATAAAATTGGGCAGTTTCATCTCAGCACTGACTTACGGTGACTTTTTCAAACACCTGGCCCACAAAAATTCTCAGACTTTTCGAGAGACGGAATCCATCACCAGGGTCTACACTGCAGCAGAAGAGGCCAACAAGAAAAAACGTCTAGAATGGACGGATCAGCCTTGGCCCTTCCCTGGTGAAGGAAAGAGGAAGTACAATGGCGAAGAACACTCCCGCCAGAAGCAACGATAGACTGCGCCCCCAGAACGTAGAGACTACGAGCCCACCAGTTTCACACCTCTGACGGACACGCGCTCAAACGTCCTCATGCATATCCGTTGAGAGAAATTCTTGAAGTGGCCGAAACCGCTAAAGAAAGACTCTGAAAACCAGTCGAAGTACTGCAACTTCTATCGTTCTGCTGGCCATTCAACTGATGACTGCAAGGCACTGTAGAGGGAGATCGAGGAGCTGATTCACAAAGGCCACCTCACGAAATTTGTCAGAGGTCCTAGACAGAGCTCTGGAGCAGCTGGTGAAGAGGGGCAGGAGCAGACTCCACCCCGAAACCGGGTTGTAGTAGGGGTGGTTAACATGGTTACCACCTGACCTGCTAAAAACCCATCTGGCAGTGAGGAACAGCAGGTTGGGAGGAAGAAGCAGCGCACGGCAGATAACTCTATCAGTTTCAGTGATGATGACTTAGCTCATGTAGTGTCCCCCTATGCTGATCCCCTCGTTGTATCCGCGCTCATTTCAGACGATAGCGTAGACTACCAACTGAAGCGAGTGTTTATTGATAATGGTAGTTCAAAAGATTTGCTTTATTTGGATGCATTTTTCAAACTAGGCTTAAAAAAGAACCAACTAAAACCAGCCGAAGGCCCATTATACGACCTCAACAATGAATGAAAGGCCGTTCAAGGGACTATCCAGTTGGAAGTTACCTTGGGGATGTATCCAAAAATGGCAAGTCGAACGTTCACTTTCCTGGTGGTCGACTTACCCTCAGTATATAATGTCATACTGGGCAAACCCTGCTTAATAGCATTCGAGGTAGTCACCTCAATTCCACATTTGAAAATGAAGTTTCCAACATCGTACGGTGTCAGAGAGGTGCTCGGCGACCAAATTACCGGATGAACCTGCTATATGTCGCAGATTGCCCCAAGTGGCAGCGTTAAAACGACTGGGAAACTCGACCACAGAGACGAGACTACCCTTCAGTAAGCGCAGTATGGTGAAACCACCGATCTAATCCCACTAGACTCGGAGAATCCGGAGAAATGCGTACAGATCGGCGGCTCACTCACCGGACCACTGCGCGATGAGCTGATAGCGTTCCTACGAAGGAACGCTGACCTTTTTGCATAGATCCCAACAGACATGCCTGAAATCCCGACAGAAGTGATGGTCCAAAAATTGGAACTTGACTCCAGCCGAAAGCCTGCCAGACAGAAGCGGAGGAACCACTCCGTCGAAAAACTAATCGCCATCCGCGAAGAAGTTAAAAAGCTACTGGACGCAGGCTTCATTAGGGAAGTCCAATACCCGGACTGGCTCTCTAATATTGTCTAAGTGAAGAAAAGCAACGGGAAATGGCGGATGTGTTTACCGACGTCAACAAGGCCTGTCCAAAGGATAACTTTCCCTTGCCCAAGATCGACCTGCTAGTTGACTCCACAGCGGGATATGAGCCGCTAAACTTCATGGACGCCTATTCGGGTTACAACCAAATTCGGATGAGTCTGGAGGACGAGGAGTATACATCGTTCATGACCGATCAGGGCACCTACTGCTACAAGGTTATGCCTTGTGGACTCAAAAACGTTGGAGTAACTTACCAACGTCTGGTTAACAAGATATTTGAAAAACAGATTGGTCGCAATATGGAGGTCTACGTTGACGACATGCTCGTTAAGAGTAAGGTCACCAGCGACCACATCGGCGACCTGGAAGAGTCATTCGAGGTGCTCCGTAAGAATCATATGAAACTGAATCCAGCTAAGTGTATCTTCGGAGTGGCCTCCGGCAAATTCTTAGCTTTCATCGTCTCCCAATAGGGGATCGAGACAAACCCAGAGAAGATCAAGGCGCTCGCCGACATGGCTCCGCCACGGAACGTAAAGGACGTCCAGTGACTAACTGGACAGCTGGCAGCACTGTCCCGCTTCCTACCACTTCCTTGCGAAGTTTGGTGACAAGTACCAGCCCTTTTTTAAAGCCCTTAGAGGAACAAAATCCAACAGGTTCCAATGGACAGCGGAATGCCAAACCACTTTCGATGAACTGAAACGATATTTAGCCAGCCTGCCATTGTTGGTGCCACCTAAGGGTGGAGAAGAATTATACCTTTACTTAGCAGTTTCGGAGGCGTCCCTGAGTTTTGTCCTTGTGCGCCAGGACTCTGACGCCTAGCGGCCGGTTTACTATGTAAGCAAAACGTTGATCAGCCCAAAGACTCGATACTCGCACGCAGAAAAGTTAGCCTTGGCATTAATATTCTCTGCGCGGAAGTTGAGGCCTTACTTCCAGGCCCATCGGATAGTGGTCCTTACAGACCAGCCGCTGAAAAACATCCTCCAGAAACCCGACGTTTCTGGACAATTACTAAAGTGGGCTATCGAGTTGGGCGAGTTCGACATCGAATTCCAACCCAGGCCTGCTGTAAAAGCACAAGCGCTGGTCGATTTCATTGTCGAGACCGCAACCCCAGTCCTCGAGGAACAGCCTAAAGGAAGTGTGGAATTGCTTGTCGGAGTTTCGGAATGGATACTCCACGTGGACGGATCGTCTACGGACACAGGCAGTGGCGCTGGAGTGGTCCTTACGACCTCCGACGGGTTTCAAGTGAAATACTCCCTCAGGCTCAATTTTCCGACAACCAATAATATTACCGAGTACGAAGCCCTGCTAGCCGGATTGCGGTTAGCTAAGGAGTGCTCTGCCAAGAGGCTGGCAGTTTACAGCGACTCCGAGCTGATCGTTAATCAGGTTAACGGATGCTTTGAGGCGAATAACCCCCTCTTGGCCAAGCATTTGGCTAAGGCAAAGGAGGCCGCCCAGGGTTTCGACAAGCTAACCCTGGTTCACATTCCCAGAACCAAAAACTGGAAAGCAGACCAGTTGGCCAAAGCCGCTGCAGCCGAAAACCCAGAGCAGTATTCAAGGGACATGCGGGAGATTCTAGACGCTCCCAGCATTGAGAAGCAAGAGGCCATGTAGATTTTCGAAGTGGAAAACAGGATGACACCTTTCCTTAACTACCTGGCGGACGGATCATTGCCAGATGACGTGGAAAAAGCCAAACGGGTCAAGAAAACAGTCGGCTGGTACGCTGTGGTTGATGGACGGCTGTATCGCCGTGGTTACTCAACCTCATACCTCCGCTGTCTAACTCCTGAGGAGGCTGACTACGCCTTAGGCGAAGTTCACCTCGGGATCTGCGAGTCGCACATTGGCGAAAAGAACTTGGCCTTCAAGGTCATGTGCCAAGGCTATTACTGGCCCTCAATGAAAAAAGACGCACTGGAATTTGTGAAGAAGTGTAAAAGCTGCCAGCTTCATAGCAACCTTTACCGCTAGCCAACCACGGACCTAAAAGCCCTTCAGGCCCCTTGGCCCTTCGCGCAATGGGGGCTCGATCTTCTCGGCCCGTTTCCCATTGCCACGGGGCAAAGGAAATTCATCATCGTGGGCATTGACTACTTCACCAAATGGGTCAAAGCTGTCCCACTGGCTAAGATAATAGAACACAACGCCCTAGAATTTCTCCTCCAGAACATCGTCTGTAAATTCGGCATCCCCGAGGTAGTTGTGACCGACAACGGGACCCAGTTCTGGGGGAAGCGCTTCACCAAGTATTACACCAGCCTTGGAATCAAACTGGTCCACACTTCGATAGCATACCCCCAAGCAAACGGACAGGTGAAGGTTACGAACCGTACGCTACTCCACGGGATAAAGACTAAGCTGGAGGACGTCGGGGGCTCCTGGGCTGACGAGCTCCCATCCGTCCTCTAGTCTTATCGGACAACTCCGAAGGAACCAACGCGTGAGACACCCTTCAGCCTCTGTCACGGGACTGAGGTGATAATTTCGGTCAAAATCGGGCTTTCAAGTCTCAAGGTGGAGTCCTTTGACCCACGAACTAACTCTCAATAAATCAGGGAACACTTAGACTTGTTAGAAGAAGTCCGCGACGTTGCCAGAGTACGGACAGCGGCCTACCAGTATCGGATTGCCCGATACTACAATAAAAAAGTTAAGGCGCGATGATTCGATGTGGGAAACCTGGTCTTACGAGGCATCGAGGCCACAGGCAAGCTGACCAACCGCATCAAGCTCTCTCCTAATTGGGAAGGGCCTTTTCTCGTCTCCGCCGTCCTGTAAAACGGAGCTTACAAACTCAGGAGCCAGGACGAAAAATTGGTTCCGCGAACGTAGAACGCTATCTACCTCAAACGATACTTCAAGTAGCGGACACAGGTACGTAGTTGCATTATTGTTTGCATTCGCCTGCTTGTTTTAATTTTGTAAAAAATAAGTGTTTACTTAGCATCCCTCCGATATGCGTGTGCATGTGTTTTCTTTGCAGCTTACCCGACCTAGACTGCCCCTAAGTCGGGAGGGTCTTCACCCTTTCGTTAAACCCTGGTCATCCAGGCGATCAAAAGCGGTCGAACTTGAACCTCGATCATCCGAGCGGCCTGTTAGCGGTCGTATTTAAACCCTGGTCATCCATGTGGTCCATGAGTGGTCTAAACCCTAGTCATTTAGGTGGCCTACGAGCGGTCGAAACTCTGGTCATCCAAGTGGCCCAGTAACGGTCAAAAACCTTATGGGGCTTACGTAGCACACGCAACGACCTCCTCTACGAGGAGGTAGCGTGATCAGTTAGCGACAGCCGAAAGGAGAAGCGTTTCTTCTCCAACAATGGCTGCCCAAGTTGTCACTTATACTGCGCCACCGGGCTGGTTTCACACAACCACCTGCCCGGCTTAAGGACTTAACTCCTTAGGCAGCCAGCCAACCAGGTTGGCCGCCCCACGCAACAACCCTCTCTACGAGGAAACAGCGTGATCAGGGAGCGATGGGAAGTGTTTCTTCTCCAACACTGGCTGTTCGAATCATCACTTGGATAGCACCACCAGGCTGGTTAACACAATCACCTACCAAGCCTAGGGATTTAGCTCCTTAGGCAGCCCAGCAACGGTCACCGGCGAACTCAGTTGGCCGCCCCATGTGACAAAGCATACAAACACAAAAAGCAGTAAAGATCAATGGACACCAACTAGAGAGAATTCCCCTTTTCTATTACTTTAACTGTATTACACAATTACGTAAGTACAAAAACAAAAAGGAAAAGGCTACGGCCATCTCTGGCTGTCATGGGGGCTCCATCACTAGGTCATCTTTGTGCTGTGTCGCTCTGTTGGACTGATTGATGAGATCTGTTGAAAAATCGGGATCAATCAACGACGCAATACGCCGACTGACGTTGATCCCCTCCAACAGCCGCGCATGCAACATGCCCTCGATCTCGTGGGGACGGACCCGAAGGGTCAGATCATTCTCTAAGGCTGCAACTCGGTCGGCAAGCCGTTTCTTGCTAGCTTTGTTTCGATCATCCCCCTCTTTCAAGCTAGCAACCTCGGCTCTCAAGTTGGTGATCTCCGTTTCCATCCTCGCCATGACAGCCTCGAGAGCAGCCGTCTCCTCACAGTGCTCCCCTCCTGAAGCATCCAGCCTGGCATCCAGCCAAGCGATCTCCGCCTTCCTGTCCGGGATCGTCTGGTCACGTTGCACCAACTCACAGGAAAAAGCAGAGATCAGCTTCCTTGACTGCACAAGACAAAAACAAAGTGTAAGTTATACAAAAAAGAATGAAGTACAAGGAGGCCATTACAAGAACCATACCTCGTAGAGTCTCCTCGTGGGCCTCTAAGGCCTGGCCCAAGTGGCGGTGGACCAGGAGCGCCTGCTCAAGCCAAACTCGCAGCTGCCTCATCCAGAATGCGCTCCATGATCTCATCATCCTCACCCATGGCAGCTGCAGGATCCTCTCTTGCAGCCTCCGGAGCAACTGCTGTGGGCTCTTCTCATGCAGCCTCTGGAGTAGCTGCCGCAAGATCCCCTCTGGCGGCCTCTGGAGCAGCTGCTGAAGAGTCAAGCCCCACTATTGGCTCCACAGCAGAAGTCGCGTGGCCGCCACCGACTCACAAGCCGGCTCCTCAAAAGATTCCATCGATTCAGCACCAGGAACCGCTTGCGGCGCAGGCTGCACCAAGATGACTCCTGAGTCCGCCGGCCAATCCTCGTGGGTCTTTTCCAGGCCCACGGTGCTGCCAGCCCCGCTGCAGATCCCGGCTGCCACGTAGTCGATGAAGGAAGACGACGACGAAGATGTCTCCAACATCTTCTCTGGTAGCGGACCAATGAAACCTTCATCTGTAGGCCGCATACGGATGATGATGCCCTTGGAATCCTCCAGGTTCATCATCCTCACAGGCGGCATAGGTTTTTTAACTAGGGATGGCGGGCCCCAGTTCACCTTTCTCGTTTCCTCTCGAGAAACCAAAAAATCCCGAATAAAATCGTCAGGGTTCTCCTTTATTGCCTTCATCAGCCACGTGTAGGCCGCCGTCTCTGCCGTGGTCGGCGTTCCAAAATATGCCTCCGGAACCTCGCCCCATTCCCTCGCAATGGGCCAGGCCGCCGCCACGCTCACGAAAAAGAACCGGTTCTTCCAGTTCTTCAACGAGTCGTATATGGCTTTATTAATCTTTATTCCGGTACGGGGGACGAGCGATATCCACTCTCCCCCTGGTTTATTTTGAACAAAACCCTAACTGCGGACATCCTAAGCCTCTTGCCAAGCTTTCGAAGAAAAATGCACATAGTACAGAGGTACCTCACGGCATTAGCGTGAAGTTGGGCGATGGGGACACGTAGAGCCTTCAGAACAGACTCCAAGTCCTCCGGCAACGGCAGGCGGAGGGCACTTCTTAGGTGGGCCTCATAAACAGTAATATGCCCTTCCGGTGGAACATAGGCCCAGTCGTCTTTTCCTGGAACTTTTCACGCAATCTCCTTTGGGATATTAAACTCAACACACAGGGCTTTAATGTCGTTCTCTCTCAAGACGGAGGCAAAATCGGTGACGGAAGCCATGGTAACACAGTGGACTAGGGTTTCTGAACGTCTCTGAAGAACGGGAACAAAGGAGACGAATGACTGAAGGCGTAAATGATTTCAAATTACGGAAGGCAAACTTAAGCACCAAGCACGAAACCCCTCATTAAGGACGCCGTCAGTCCTGCCACGTGTCGCCTCCCTACTTGACCCTGCAAAAGGCGAATCTCTGGAGCATTAATGGTCGGGATCTTCGCCTAACCAAAGGGGGGCATGTGTCGCTTTCTGCCCTGTAAACCAGCTAACGGCCACGCGTTTATCAGGACTGGCAGAAAATACTTCTAGAATTGGCCAGGACGGTCAACAATTCTGATTCTCTGAAATTGACCAAGACGGTCAACAATTCTGGTCCTCCGAAATTGACCAAGACGATCAACAATTCTGGTCCTCTGGAATTGACCAAGACGGTCAACAATTCTGGTCCTCCGGAATTGACTAGAACGGTCAACAATTCTGGTCAAACTCTCCTCCACGCCTTTCATGAAGTTCCACGGGATCCTCAGAGCAGTAAGGGGCATCCCATCATGAACATACTGGAGGCCAAACTTCTAGCTACCAGCATGGGAGGTTAGTGATGGGTATATCAATAATGGGCTAGCTCCAAAAAAGTCAACGAAAGCTCAAGAAGGACGGCCAACATTTTTACGGCCCAGTTAGGGAACGGGCCTAGAGCTGAAAAGCCCATGATTGTCAACACTGACGTTGACCGTCTGGGAGGCTAACACACATGCAGATGGTCAACTCAAACGTTGACCATCCGCGTGCTATACGTTGGGCCCAAAAGTGGCTTTTCTACAGTAATGGGTCTGGTCCATTCGAGCCCGTGATCCATCAGGCAGCCAGCAACGGCTCTCCAGGCATTTCCCACGATCCCAACTGGCACCCAAAATGGATATTGACAAAATTGACGCCTTTCGCATAAGGAAGGCGCCAGATTTTCTCAAATTCTTGCCAATTAGGGCTCTTCAACGGTAACATACACAGAAGGAAGGTGACCGGCTTGAAAAGCTGTTGGCCGCCTCAGAAAAACACTGACTCACTTAGCTTGGCAACTGGCACCTACTCCAAAAGGCAAGCCAGCCAAGAATCACAAAGGAAATCACTCCTTTCAAAAAAGGAAGATCGTCCTCTCAACCATAAATAAGCCCTTAAATTACCATTCAAGGCATACTTTCTGTAACGCAAAAATAAGGGCTCTCAGTTACCTACATTCTCTACTATTGAAACTCTCTGAATTACCAACGCTTTCTGCAGCGCAAACATGTACGCAAGCAATCCTGAAAAACCTAAGGCATACAAGCGCGCCTCTCACGGCCGTTTACTACCTCTTCACCTTCCAGATCAAGAAGGCATCCTCATCTCTCTTACATCTGGAAAGCACACTTTGTCTCTCTCTCTTTCAATTCTCAGTTTTAATAACCTTCTTATCTTTCGAAGGCATTTTACTGACTTGAGCGTCGGAATGTTTTCGCTGGAACAACTTTTCGCCGACACGCTGACCTCCTGTTCTATTTAGTGGTGTGCAGGATCCAACTCAGGGAACAGAGCCGGAACCAAGACAAGCGGATTGACCCGAATCTGTTCGAAATTCGGATCCAAAAACACATCAGAAATATATGTATAGATTCAAGGTCAAATGTATAACTTCATAAATTTTTCTTTGTAATCATTTTCATTTACAAACATATTATTTCAAATTATTTACTTATTCTATAAAAAATGAGTAGATCAGTAAAATCAAATAAAATTTTAAAACCTTCAATAAAAAATCCATGTATGTAACAATATTTAAAGTCGAAGAATAAAATGCAGCATACATGTATAGTAGAACACGAAATGTAAGCAAAAATAAAATGATTCTGAAATAGACTAACGATTATTTTTAAAAAGTACTTATCTTAACCTTCTAATCTAACAAATTTAACAAGATAAAACTCTATAATCCTTTTCATTATCTTCCCCTCGCTTCTTCCTCCTCTTCTTCTCTTTCCACTCTCCCCTCTCCCTTTCTTTCCCATGGAATAACTAAAACAATGCTTGCTGATGTTATATATATTAATTGACAAATTAGCGTTAGATAGGTATGCATCAAGTGCCACTCAAAACCCTTAAGTGTGGATGAGTGCTGGACCAGGCACAATTTAGGCGCCAAAATTTTGTCTTACCTACATATAAGAGTCATTAACGGTGCACCTCAGGGGCCCCTATTTTGCCTCAAACACATATAACCGCCCTAGAGGTATGTATCAGGTACACGTGTTTTTGCCCAAAATATGCATATACGCAACTCATTCCAGAATCTGATTTTTTCCTAAATTTGTATTACTTTATTAATTTAAAATTGACCTAAAATTATAATTGACTTGTCTTTGGATCTGAATTGATGTTCATATTAGGGAGCCACTCGATCTTTTCCTATGGATTGAATTGGAGCGGATCCAATCTCCATCCCTAATAACTTGAATCCTATATACCATAATAGACAAATAAGAGATCAAAAGATGGCAAAACTCACCACCCAATATACCTCCAACGTTTAAATAAAAAATATTTCTCAATATGGTAGAAAGACCTGAGGATATAAAGGGAAGATGCGGATGCATATAAGAGGGGGATAGAGTGTGCCATGGAGGATTGAGTTCGAAGAGATATGCTTGACGTGGAGCGACTTTAAAAATAACAGGCACTTGTAGACCGAGTGGCTTGAAAGGTGGTGCCCTCGAAAGCATAGCGACTTAAGGGAAAGCAGTTTTATGCTTTAGTGATGCTTGAGGGTAGAAATTCTCCATCCCCATTCCCACAGGGAAGAAGAGAGATTTATAGAATTGGAGCTAGTGTAGCCTTCTTTGGGCCTCACGGCTAACGTTCATTGCTCCGAATGATCGATTAAGCTCTTTCCTCGAGCATGCCTCGAGGTAAGTATGACAATCATGGCTTTTCTTGAAAAAATTGGTAGGCTGCGCTTACCTTCCTAGAGTGATACGCTGCATGGATAGATATTTTGTGGATATTTACTCAGCAGTTAGGAGAACTGTCATGGCCGCATGTGGCAGGCTCTCCTCGCCCTTGCATGCTATACTTTCAAAGCTATAGATGGTCGTGTGGAAGGGGCAATTATATGCGCCACACTGCACGCAACCGTAATCACTCACTCTCCACTAAGCAGTTCTGGGTCTACCCGTCTAGACCACCCACACTGTTGCCTGAGCCTTCATCTTGATAGATCACGTGATAGGTCACCATTATTTGGGCTTTCCTTCTGCCGACGCCATACTTCCCAGGACTTTAGCTCTAGCAAGTGCTTGCTAGGCCGTTACTCCCCCTTTGGGCAGCACACTAGGCCAATCCAGGGTCCGCTGGACCCATCACTAGCCCTCATATTGAGAGGCTTCACTTGTCAACTCCTGGTATGCTCATCAATAGGACATCAGCTATAGGCCTACACGCGTACTCCTTCCCTAGGCGCTCCATGGATTTGCTGCTCAATACGACCGAATTTGATTCGCTGTCTCCAGTGGGATTTGAGGTGATTCTCAAAACTTGGCAAATTTTTAACTTCAGCGTTATCTTCTCGGTTTAATTCTAGCCAATATCCTTCCGATGATAAATGGAGGTGGCCCTTATGTCTTGCCTCAAGAATCATCTACACCAACCAAATGGTGTAAGAGTTTGGAGTTAGCATGGAACCTACACAGCCATTGACCAGAGTTGGAGGGAGTTCTTTCCCGATATTTGAAATTGAGAATGCCCCTTAAGTCTACCTTGATCCCCCTCTTTTGGATGGGATGCCACCTTGGTTCCCCCTTTTTGAGTCCAACCTAGGCTCAAACTCGCACTGAACCAATGAAGGCTTGGGTTCAGGCGACTGTCGATGCTAGGTAGTCCTCTCTGGCACTGATTTAAAGAAGAGGTGTCTCAGGCCCCAGAGGGGAGAAGCTAGCTCCCTTGCCTGTTTCAGGGAGATACCATTCTTCTGCGGCTCTTGGGAGGACCGCCCAATGGTTAATAGCTTGTGGTGGGATCCTTTTCTTCTTTGTGTCCACGTGGAACCTAAGTCATTGCCACTGCATTGGGTTTCGCAAAGGCTCATAGCCTTGAAGACTTCTACAAGTTTTGATGGGCGGCTTCAAGGTGGTCACCCCCCAGACGAGGGCTTTGTATTCCCTTCCTTGCTAGAACATTAGGGGCTTTTTGCATGTTTCAACTACAATTTCATTCTCTCAACGGGGCGGTCAACAAGAAGGCTTATCTCTTGCAATCACCCATCCTGAAAACTAGTTAGAGGGTTATAGTTAGATCGCTACAGCAGATATTTTCATTTTTCTTTCATATTGTATGTCTGCTATTGAAAGCCTGTACTTTATAAAATAAATTAGTGAATGAAACTACCCGGGTATTACTTATCTTTTTATAGCATGGCTCTAATTTCTTAGTTATTTTGAATAGTTTGTGTGCTTGACCGTTGTTTATTATTGCATGGTTTCTGATAAACCGACGATCTAATATGCTAACAACCCAATCTATCATGATCTGTCCCGAGCGCTTGGCTAGGATGCATGTCATTTCGATTGGTCCTGGGGCTATTGAGGCCATCAATCCACCATTTCTTAAGAGATGGCATGTCAAGGCATCATTTCCTTGCGTCGTGCTCCCTAGGAACCGAGGATGTTGGCTATCCGTAGGCTGCACTAGGAGGCGTCATGTCGATCATCACAACGAATCCAGCGAAATGACCCGCCGCAACACCCTAGGGTGCGGGCACATGTCTTGATCAATATGGCGACACGCTTCCTTGATCTATTGGAATGACGCCACTGTTGGGTTGAGGCGTCAACTATTTTAGCGCTGGCACATTGCCATTCCAATGTTTCTTCACTTCTCGTAATATCTTTGCCCTTGTTCACCGTTATTCTTCCTGCTTTTCACAGTCTTTGGAATGGCTCTCTAAGACATCACCAATATTCCGTCAATTCTGACTAGAAGAGAGATAGAGGTTTTGTATAGTAGGTATCACATTTCAAGCATCATCTCGTACGCTAAACCTAGTGTAGAAGACATTGCTTGCCTGCCTCCTTCAGGGTTTATGACCATCTATGAGGAGCATCTAGAAGCTAACCTCCACATTTTGGTCGTGAAGGAGATGCGCGAGGTCCTCAAGGCTCTAAAAATCCCTGTAGCTTGTCTTCATCCAAATGCCATTCAATATCTAGCAACTCTGTACATCTTCTTCCGTACCAAAGGACTTACCTTGGATGCTTGAACCTTTAAGGTGCTCTTGCAGGTCAACCAAGAGGTTAACTGGGTTTCCTTCACCCCGCGCGTGAAATTTGAGATAAGTGGGGGGAGCTCAAGCTTGACGAAGGGCTGGAATACACGTTTCTTCTTCATGGGGGTTGACTCCTAGTGGAGAGTCCCAAACAATTGGGGCAAGGTCAACAGTGCCAACGCCAGTAGCGTTCTACCGGATGAGGAGCGGATGGCATGACCGCTGATGGCACTAGTCGAGGAACATGCTAGCATCCTGTGCCATATTGTCGACTAGGTCTCCCAGGGCACTCTAGAGGGAGAGCAATGGGAGGATTAGACATAGGAGAGCGATACTTCTGCCATGCCAAGTCATTATCTTCAGAGGAAGTTCAGGGCTTTTCTCTCTCGAGACTCTCCTAAGTGAGCTTTTAACGAAGTGGTTCCTCCACCATCTACCCTCTCTGAGGAGTGTCGGAAGATTGATGTGGCTTGCACATGGGCACTTGTTCTGGCTACTAGTGAGCCATCTAGGAGACCAAGCTTGGATCAGTCTTCGTCAAACGATCTGGACCTTAGAAACTTGTCTAAAGGGTTCGAGGATAAGGAGTCCTCGGTGGACTCTGTCGACGGAGTAGGGATTCCCTCAGCCGACGGGCCAAGCGAACAAACAAATGTCGTGGCCACATCCAATGGGAGAATCCCAATCTTGGTGGCTTCCTTTTCGAAAGCATCTATGTCGGTCTCTCTTGCTACTTTTTCTTTGGTGGGCACCGGCAACATTCGGGCAAAGGAAGAAGCTGTTGGGAATGGCTCAGAGGCTATGGTGGCCATTGAGGGGGCATTCTGTCGTGGAGAGTTGGGGTCCGAGCCCCCAAGGGTTTTAGGCAGTCTCAATCCTCCCCCAAGTTTCAAGGTGCCTCTTTCTCTTGATGCGCAACCTCTGCTATCTTTGCCAATTCTTGCTAGAGCTAAGGGGTCTCTTGGCCCATCTCACAGGGGTTGGAGGGATGACAAGATCTCGCAACTATCCTAGGGGCGCGCAGATCCTTCCGTGATAGAATATGCTGAACGCCAGATGAGTGCTGCCGTCTCCAAGGCTTTGCAAAGCAAAGAGTGGGTGGCCTGCCTTGATCAAGAGTTGTCCAGGTCAAGCGCGAGATACCAAGAGTTCTCAGAGATGAATACTCGGGCTCTGAATCAAATCGCCTTGCTTGAGGATAGACTCCGGGAGACGTAGCAGCAACTCTCCGACCTCCAAAGGGATTATGCCTGGTTTGAAGGAGTGCTAAGGTCTCGGCTCTGACCTAACAAAGTTAGTCATGCCATGAAAGAAAGATTTCAGGAAGGCGTTCACTTTAGTCAGCAAATCGTGTCCTTAGTGGTTCCAAGCTTCCCGATTAGCTTCATTGATCCGAGGAACGCTGGTGCCCAGTGTCTTGCTAACTTAGAGGACTTCTTGAAAATAGGAGGTACACCTTGTTTGCTAGGGGGCTCCTGACCATAGGATAGTCATTTGGTCGAGGCACAAGTGTAGGCCACTTTCTTGTACTTTTGGAGGCATTCAAATGTCCTAATTGTACATTTTGAATCTTTAGTGAATCAACTTGATAATTTTAATCGTCGTTGTTGATGTCTTTAATTATGTGTTGATTTGCCTTTATACCACATTGGATCTGCTTTGCCAACTAAACATTACCGTTATCGTTGCTGGGTTTGATTGGAGGCACCTGCCTGAGTGTGCTCACCCCTATTAGGAGGTCATGAAATTGAGGAAATGTGGTTGTCGACTAAACCTTACGACTATCATCACCGACCTTGACCAAACGTGTTCATCCATTTGTACTCTTTCCTAGAAGGATATCGTGGCACAGGTATGGATGAGCCTCACAAGGGCCAACTAGGTCATGTGGCCGCAATTGCTAAGTTCTAGCGAAATCTAGGCTGTTACCCACATATAACTATTGACACTCAATCCTGTTAGACGACGTCGTAGCTTTCATATGTCTGATCCTAATTCGCCAACAATTATTGACTAATGGTACTCGTCCCTACGGGAAAGAGTTGTTACACGCATACTGAAAAGTCCTCTAAGATTTTAATGGCTGCTCGATAGAGAGGTCTGACTCTTGGTCCACAAGCCCCCCAGGCCGCAATGTTCGACCTCGTTTGGGCCACTTTGTTGTCAAAATTGAGGTTTAATTTTGACCTTCTCTAGGCCGCTTGGTTATCAGGACTGAGGTTTTGTGACTGAATCATAACCGATTGAGATGCAAGTGAAAGAGCTTACCAAAATTATGGACAGTTTAGTTCTTTGAATTAATGCAATCACACAGGCATTCATATGATGGATATGATGAATTGAATAAGTAAATAAATGTGCTCATAGCATTCAAGCAATTCGCATGGATGCACTTGACTTAATTATGCTTGGTGAAAAATTACTGGTAGTGCCTACTGGGGCGAAGGGCTCTCTACGCCCATGGGCCTAACCTTCTAATCTGCGGTTGCAACACGAACACCCCGTTCCGGAGGATCGTCAAGGCCAAGAATGATCCCCGTCATCAGGGAGCCAGATCGCTCAAGCTGGTGGTCTCACGTCTGTGGCCTCTACAATTCGAAGGACTGGGTTCGCTATGCTGAATCTATTGGTTTAGATGTCAGGCTTTTATTGTCAACATGTGACCCATAGGTACTAAGGGGGGACCTCGCTTGGTGCGCTATCAGTGTCTTCTAGCGTGTAATGCCGCACGTAGGGGTGAGGACTCAACCATCCCGGAGGACATTTCAGCCTGCTATCCATGCCGTGTTAGGAACCCACAAGGCCCTAAAAGCCCAGCAAAGCACAAAAATGATCCAAGTGGAGCACTGGATCAGAGCTTCAGTTGTGGGGCTCCAAGTTCAACTCCCTAATCTTGCAAGGAAATGGTGACGACCGGATCTCATAACGAATGATGACCTGGCTAGGTCGGCGAAGTGTCTGCTGGCGCTGTATGAAGCTTCTCCTAGGTAGGGGGGCCTCCTATTATCACGGGAGCGGTGTGGACAACGCCACTCTAGGCTTTTGTCCCGCGTCTCATGACTAGGTCAACCCTTCGACCATGTTAAGATCTGTCGCTCATGGTCGCTTGGACCTCGAGGTCATCAGGCCACTAGATCTTCTAAAGAAACTAATTTTCTCTTCGATCCCTCCTTCTAGATGCTAAGGTCTGGGAATTTGAGAGTGGAGCCCCCAACGTTGCACCTTCTGTTGAATATTAACGGTTTGGGGCTGCTAAGGACACGGCTCATCTCTGGGCAGCGAGTGTTTGCACCTTAGGTGCTAGGCGTTTGTCCTCATGACTACCCGTGGAGGGGTCATGGCCACAAGAGATGACGTCTATGGCGGGTATGCTAGCTCGTACCCTAGCAACTACCATATCTACCTTCACAGGAGCAATGGTTAAACTTTTTAGTCGTTCCCACAAATAGTGCCAATATTGTATTCTTAGATTTGGATTGTTATACAAATTAAGAAGCCACTTAATCTTTCCCTACGGATCAAATTGGAACGAGTTTGATCTCCATCCCAAATAACCTAGATTCTATATACTACAATAGACAAATAAGAGGTCAGACGATGATAGTATTCACCCCCTAATATATCCTCTCACACTCAAGTTAGAAATCTTTCTCAATACGGTAGAAAGACAAGAGGATGTAAAGGAAAAGTACAGATACACACAAGAAGGGGATAGAGTGTGCTGTGGAGGATTGAGTTTCGAGAGATATACTCGATGGGGAGCAACTTTAAAAATAGCAAGCACTCCTAGGCTGAGTGGCTTGAAAGGTGATGCACTCAAAAGCAAAGTGACTTAAGAGAAAGCAGTTTTATGCTTCATGGATACTTAAGGGTAGGAATTCTTCATCCCCTTTATTGTAGGGGAGAAGAAGGATTTATAGAATTGGAGCCGATATAACCTTCCTTGGGCCTCACGACTGACGTTCATTGCTCCGAATGATCAATTGAGCTTTCTCCTCGAGCATGCCTCTAAGTATGGCAATCATAACTTTTCTTGAAAACGTTAGTGGGCTGTGCTTGCCTTCTTATAGTGATACGCTGTACAAGTAGATATTTTGTGAATATTTACTCGACTATTAGGACAGCTGTTGTGGCCACATGTGACAGGTTCTCCTTGCTCGCGCATGCTATATTGTCAGGGTTGTAGACGGCAGTGTGGGATGGGCAATCATAGGTGCCACATTGCACGCAACCCTAATCGCTCACTCTCCACTGAGCAATTCCAAGTCTACCCTTTCTACCGGCACCATACTTCTCTGGACTTTGGCTCTAGCCAGCGCCTGCTGGACCATTGCTCCTCCTTTGGGCTGCGCACTGGACCGGTTTAGGGTCCACTAGACCCATTAATAATAGCAATATCATAATTTATAAATAAAAATTAGATATTGTATTA
>JAODPA010114664.1:0-19020 GCA_025585075.1 Nepenthes mirabilis
CGTGTTATTATTATTATTATTATTTTATCCTCTTTATCACAGCAAAACAGCTGGAGCGGCCAAAGGCGCATCGCGTTATACGCAAGAGGAGGTGACGGTTGCCATCTTCCATCGTTTTCGGAAAAACAGAAAGTCAAGTTGTTTGTTTGCCACTAAACAGTCCTCTATTGATCTGGCGCTGGAAACACCCTCATTCTTCCTTGTCTACGCGACAGGAAGAATTCCAATCAAATCTTCGAGAACTTTTGGCGCCATGGATGTTCCCAGCTCGTGGGACGCCTTGCGAAAACAGGTTGCTCATCTTCTCCTCCTCCGCCGCCCCCCTCCCGCCGGCTTCGATCTGAGGAATTGCTGCCAACTTAGTTAAGAATAGCTATGAAAATCAGGATTTTAGGGTTTCTTTTTGTTCTTTCCACTCGTCACTCCACTTGTGTTGAGTGTTTGATTTAGGATTCTATTTTAATTAAGTGTCTCAAACCAACATCAGACACGAGATTGGGGATTCGATTTTAATGAATTGGCACTCTTCCTTAGTTATGGCCTATTTTTTAGATGAGATTATGATACATACCTCGGATTTAAATAGCTGTCCAAATAAAACAAGGTTGAATCTTCAAACTTTTAGGTTTAGATCCTGCACAACACAACATTTAACAAGACATTAAAAAAATATGAGATTCACTCTTTGGGATATCTTTTGATGGCAAAGTTAGAAATCTTTCTTATAAATGAAAAGATGATAAGTGGACAATGTTAGAAGAGAGAGAGATTTGAAAATTGGAGGACTTTGCTACAAGATTCTTGGGATTTGTAAGTGCTTAGATGGCTAATACTCTAACTTGCTTTTTTGGCAGTCTCTTCCTCCTCCCTTTGTTCCGTGAATAGCATTTTTATAATCTTATTACTGATCAGTGTACCCTTCATGAAGATGTCTAATTATATATTAATTAAGGAGTTATGTTGGTTGAAAATTGAATGGTCCAACCGTTACATAAACTCTGAGTTTAACGCTTGTTTGTTGAGTGCATTAATTGTTCACATGATTTGACCATTTATCCCTTAATTCACGTAACTATTCATTAGGATTAACTATTCGAATTTATTAATCGATCAGTTATTTAACACCTTGGTCTATTATATTATCAGCAGTCCGGCTATTTGGCTATTCGGTCGGTTTCCTTTCTTATATAGGTCAAACAACTCAGTTGATCTATTCCTCTTCATAGGTTTTTGGTTTGCGGGCTCCCTAGATTAGTGTGTCGGCTCGGTATTATCTTAGACTATACCCAATACTTGCCCCCATGTTTGAAAGATGAATTCAAGCTTTGTGTATATCCAAATGAAAATCCAAGTAGTTTGCTTTGAACGTCATCCCAATGCTTTTTACCGATAGAATCTTAATCAATGGACATTAAATGCTGATTAATCATGTGAATCCGAGCTTAATTCTCTACTTTATTGACTAAATTTATTTGATCATTTGAGTACTTTTTTACTTCAAAATGCCCCATTTTGTAGCACTTTTTTGGCTATAAAAGGAACGACTCTCATTTGATTTTCAAATATTTACTGCCCTTTGAATTGATCTTTGCCCGGCGATGTAGCCCTTGAGCAAATATTCCTGAATATTTGGCCATAAGATGGTTGAATTGATTGCCAAGTAAGTTTTTTGACTATCGTCGCTAGTTAGGTAAATATGGGATGGTTGAACTGATTGCCAGCTTAGCCTTTCTGCTATTGTCTCTAGTTAGGTAGGACTCTCATTCTTGACTATTTGACTGATCGTATGTATCCTATGGAAGGGTGTTTTAACACATACGTGGAAAGCATTCCTAAGGGTTAATAAGTCAGATAATTGTTACTAGTCTAATCTTGATTGACTTTATCCTACTTGTATTTTGACCTCTCAAAATGGAATCGAACACTTAGTTTTCAAGCCCCTGAGTCTTTTGAAATTATTGGTACGTGGCCACACTTTGGGCCGTCTGGTTCTATTGAACCTACATTGTTATCGTTCTCTTGAATTGGTGCAATTTACAGACAGAGTATTTAAACTAATTGTTTGATTTAGAGTCAGCTATGGTTATATTCAAGCATGCAAAATGATGAAAAAATGAATCAAAAATACAATTTTATTAATAACGTGAAGAAAAACTAATTTACAACACAAAGTCACTCCAAAGTGAGGGGCAAGACGTACCTTTAGGTTCCTAAGCTGAACTCATTAGTAGAAGTATTTTTTGAGGTGAAGGGCATTTTTAGTTCAAGGGACTAGCTTTTCATTTTGAGTACATAACTTATATGCCTTGTTGCAGAGTATTGCAGACGTTAGGAATAGTTCTTCCCGAGTTAATAATTGTTTATTCCTATTTGCAAGCTTTTTAATTGTTTCAATATTTCTTAATATCAAGTCACCTACCTCAAAAGTTTGGACCTTCACCTTTTTATTGTAGTATCAAGTGACTCTTTGTTGTCATTGATCGAATGCGTGTTGCTTCTCTTGCTTTCTCTAAGAGATCTAAGTTTAATATTAGGAGTTGAAAATTTTGATCTAAAGTGAAATTTTCTATTCAGTAACTTGGCAATCTTATCTCCATCAGGATTACCGCCTTTTTTGTTCCGAAGTACAGATTGAAAGGTGTCTCTCGAGTGGGCTCCATTAGAGTCGTTTGGTAAGCACAAGGTACGGATAAAGTTTGTTGATCCATGCGCCTCCAGCTTTATCCAATTTGGTCTTTAATCCACTGAGAATTGTTCGGTTTATTACTTCTGCTTATCCATTTGTCTATGAATATGAGATTGATGTATGGACCAATTTGATTCTGAGGCCATTACAATATTTTATAAACTTTTATTGGAGAATTGATTACCATTTTCGATCATTATGCATCTGGTATTGCAAATCTGCAAATGATATTTTGGTGCACAAAATTAGTTTATTTTGTTCTATTATTTTGGCCAATAGAAAAAGTTTTAACCTACTTTGTGGAGTAATTTACTGCAATGATAATAAATTTTCTTTATCCGATTGTTAGAGGAAATGGGTTCAACATTTCTAGCCCCCATTGTGCGAATGGTTAGGGAGCTTGTAAAACTTAAAGTTTTGTATGTGGTCTGGATATATTTCCATGGTTTTGGCAATTCTTGTATTTTCTGACGAATTCTATCACATCTTTCTTCTTAGTTGGTGAGTAATAACCCTGCCTCATAGTTTTGAAGACCAAATTTTTTCCTCCTAAATATGTTCCACATATGCCGAGATACACATATGGCAATTCTCCCAAATGTTTTCCTTCCGTAAGAGTTAGGCATCACGTATAGGGTATTGAATAACCCCTTCTATATGGTGACCTATCCACCAAGGTGTATTAATTGGCTATTTTTGAAATACCTTTTGGCTTTGTGAAATTGTTCAGAAGTGTTCCATTTTTAAGGTACTTAAGACAAGGAATCATCCAAATTACCTCATCGGTGACTTGGAAGATTTTATCTTGTTCATTAGTGGTAGGTCTTTACAGTTCCTCTCTCATATCCCAGATGTATTATTTTGGGCATCTAGGTGTCGCCATCTTGGAAAGTTGGTTGGCTTTCCAATTATCTTCTCTAAGGATATGGATAATCTCTACCTTATTAAGGAATGACAAGAGATCTCGTACCTTGAGGAGATATTTGGCCAAGCCCAAGTTGGATATTTCGAAATTGGCCAACATTTAATTGACTACCAATTTAGAGTCACTGTAGACGATTAAGTTCTTGATAAAACATTCTTTAGCTAGTTTCAAACCGGTTAGTAGATATTAATATTCCGCCACATTGCTTGTCGTTAGGAACCTAAATGTGATCGAGTATTTTATCTTGAATCCTTCGGTGTTATTCTGGCTCCACTACTCAACTCCGATGATGTTCCGTTAACGTGTAATGACCATGTGGGCAATGATTCCTCTAGAGTAGTGCCCATGTATTTGTCTATCTATCCCAAAATTAGTGTCATTATTTCAATAATAAAGTCTGTGATGGCTTGACCTTTTAGGGAGGGTCTTATTCAAAACTCTTATTTTGGACTCACCCAACTTGATTGACTACTTGATCAGACATCCGGATACTTCTAGTTTCTGCAAGATCGTTTTTAGTGGTTGATCTATCAAAACCACAATATTATGGGGTTGAAGATATGGTTAAAGTTTTCTTGCAATGAATACTAAGGCTAAAGCAGCCTTTTCCGCTTGTGTATATCGAGTTTCCATGTTTACTAAGATTTTGCTGACATCGTGTGTACTGGTTGTTGAATCACTATCTATTCCCTAACTAAAATAGCAATCAAGGCTATTTTTGTGATAGCCAAATAGAGGCACAATTCTTTGTCCTCCTTGGGATAAGACAATAGAGGCGGATGTATCATAAATTCTTTCAACTCTTGAAAGGCGTATTGGCATTCATTTGTCTACTAGAAACCATCTAGTTTTGCTCTTCTTAATGCCTTGAAAAATGGAAAATATTTTTCGGCTAGCTTTGTTAGAAATCTAGATAGTGCGGCGAGTCATCTAGTTAACATCTAGATTTCTTTAATAGTTTGGGTGGTTCCATATCTATTATGGCCTTAATTTTCTCCAAATTTGCCTCTATCACATGTTGTGAGACAATAATTCCCACAAACTTACCAGAAGTTACCCTGAAGATGGGTCGGGTTTAACATCATTCGGTATGCTCCGAGTACCTTAAATGTCTCGGCTAGATTGTTATTATGGTCGTCAATGTGTATGCTTTTGACAAGCATTCATCAATTTACACCATATTTCTTTCGATCTATTGCTTAAACATTTTATTCACTAGCTTTTAATATGTGGCTTTAGTATTCTTTGAACTGAACAACATTACTTTGTAGCAGTAGGTTCCCTAGTTGGTCATGAGTGAGGTCATCTCCTTGTTTTTTAGATTCGTCTGGATCTGATTGTACCCAGAATACATCCATAAGGCTTAACAGCTGCTGTTCTAACATGGAGTCCACCGGTTAATCAGTTCTTAGAAGCGGGAAGCTATCTTTTGCTCATGTTTTATTCACATCTGTGAAATCGACACGCATCTTTCTTCTTGTTGCTTTTTTTGACGAGAACTACATTGGATAACCAATCCTAGTAGCTTATTTCTATGATGAATTCAACATCAGTTAGTTTTTTGACCACTTTACAAATTACTGAGTTTTTCCATAGAACAATTTCATCTTTTTTGTTTGATTGGCTTGTGCCTAGGTGCAAAACTCAGCTTGCGAACCATCATTTCCATCGGGATGTCTAGCATGCTCGCCAGAGTTCGGCAAAGATGTTCACATTATTCCATAAAAGCTCAATTAACTTCTGTTTTAGATCTTGGGTTAATGAAGAACCGATTCAAACATACTTATTTGGGTCTAACGAATTTAGAGGAATTTGAAGAGGCGACTTTTCGGGTTGAGCTTGCTGAAAAGAAGCTTCATCCTGAAAACCATATTTCTCAATTGGTTGTGGAGGAGCCGGGCTGTTGATTTGTATCAAATAGCAACTTCATCCGGTAACCTAGTCTCCCATGGCTTCCTCGATCTCGTACTTGGTTGGAAATTTCATCTTGATGTGTGGGATCAAAGTTCCGCTCTAAATGCCGCTAAGCACGGTTGGCCTAATGTAGCATTGTAAACTGAGGAAAAATTAACAACTAGAAAAGTTAGTTTATGGGAAGCTATTTCGGATATATTCCTATCATAACCTCTAAATGTACTATTCCCTTTACTTGAATCAGTTCGTTGTCAAGTTTGTATTATGATCCATCGATGGTTCCATTTGATTGCTTTTAAGCCTTAATTTAATAAATGTATTGAAATAAAGAATGTTCTTTGAGCTCCATTATCAATAAAGACTTGTTTTTGTTGGTAGTTATGAACTCCATCCGAAATAAGTGCAAATACAAAAGAGGATGGGGAGAGGTTATATGCGCCACATCGTCGTTATCAAAACTAATGACGTCATTTTCTAACCCTAATTTCTATTTCTTATTGGAGAAATCCTTCTCTAAATGATTTGGAGCTTTTCTGCCAGTGTTTCTGTTGGACACTATGTTAATAATTCCTACCGCCACTCAATTTCTTGGTCGTTCAGTTTGCTTCTCATCATTCTTTTCATTACTCAGGGTGGACCCACGATTTTATAGATATTTATTAAAGTGTCCCTTTTAAAGCAAGGCCTATATCTAAGTTGTGCTCCGGAGATCGATGGTAGAAGTAGTTTTTAAACTGATCACCTCATTTCGAGTTCTTAACTGGCTTAGGTTACTTCAAAAATTTCTCGTCTTGAATCTGTATCAAATTAATTGTTCGAATGTCATTCAATGGTGCGAAATTCAACAGTTCATACTATTTATGAACTCCTAACTTGGTTCTTTGTTGCTTCTTATGATTTTGAGTGAAGGAGCTATCGCCGTTTCTGTTCTTCCCTTCACTGTTTGACCTTAGTTAATGCTCATAATCCAAGCGCTTTGGTCGCTTTGTTTTGTTGGCCTCCTTTGCCGCAATATATACTCGGGGTGATCGCCTTTGTCTCCAAGAATGTCTTGGAGTCTTGTTGAACTAATTATTTAAAAAAAGTCACTTGGTTGTATCATAACCATGAAGGTATTTAGCTTCACCTCATCGGGGAGCTCTGATATATCTTTGGCCTCGGTATTAAATGTTATCGGAAAACGCTTCAAGCTTTAATTTGGAGACTGTTGGATCCTAATAAGGTGTTAGGACTGTTTTTCTTCCCTCCAACTGGGGGTGAATTGGGATAGGAACTGGCTTGCCAGTATTTGAAAAGATTGAATTGAATTTGATTTTAGCATGTAGAACCAAATTCTTGCGTTGCCTTGTAAAATAAAGGGAAACAGATGTATAGTGCTGCATCCTCCTAATTTTAGAAGCTGAGTAATGTCCGTTGGATAAGTACTTTTGTCATAGGGCTCCAGTATTGGCATTTTAAAGTTATAGGGGAAACGACGCCTCTTTATCTTCGGCTGTTTGTCTAGCAATGTTTCCTTGAAAAATCTGTTGCTCAAATTTTTTTTATTCTTTCCTCCACTTCCGTTATAGAGGCAATATTTTTTGCATTAAAGAATGTCTTTAATTTTGGGCATGCCGCTGCAAGACCCTTCCTTTTGACTTGTTGGCTGATTGGAATCTTGAATATTTCGAGGATTATGTCTCTTGGGATTTTCTTCCCTAGCTTTAAAGTTTATGCATCCTTCGAGTTAGGAAGATGTAATGCGGACAGGTGCCTTTGGAGTCTTTAGAATCTTCGATTGCAGGTGGCCTCCCTTCAAGAAGATTTCCTTTCATCTTGACCTCGTTGAAGTTTATGCTTGTGAGTTGAGGACCTCCGCCGTGTGACATTTTCCTTCAACTTTGTCCCACAAGGATTTCAGTATCTTCGACATGTTGCTTATTTGGGCTACCCAGGCTCTAATGTCGAGGTTGGATGTTGGGTGTGCATCCCCTTGGTTGCCCTCCTCCGAGATGAAACCATGAGATGGGACATCTTTTGACAGCTGTTTCGATTATCTTTGTGTTCTCATGTTTACCATTTTCGCCTGGTTGAAGAAGTTTTCCCAATTGGTGTGATTTTGATCAAGTAGTAACAAGTGGTTTAGTCATGTTTTCACAGACGACGCCAATTATGTGTACATCGAATTTGGATAGTTGTCCAAATAGAGTTGGGTTAAATCTTTGAATGTTTAAGTCCGTATCTTGTATACCACAACGCTTAATAAGATATAAAAGGATACGTGACTTGCTTCCCATAACATCTTTCAATACTCAAATTAGAAATCGTTTTTAGAAATAGAAAAATGATAGGAGGACAAGGATGGAGAAGAGAGAGAGAGAGAGATTTGAGAATTGGGGACTTTTCTCCAAGATTTTTAGGGTTTGCAAGTATTTAAAGGCTAATACTCAATACTTGCTTTTTTGGCCGTTTTTCCTCCACCCTTTGTTCAGAGGAAATAGGTATTTTTATAACCTTATTACCAACCAGCGTATCCTTCTTTAAGATGTATGATTGTATTAATTGAGGAGTTACGTTAATTAAAATTTGAATGGTTCAACCATTATATAAATTCTGAGTTTAACGCCTATTTGTTGGGCATATTAATTGTTCACTTGGTTTGATCGTTCATTCATCAATTCATGTAACTGTTCGTCAGAATTAACTGTTCGGATTTACTAACTAACTGATGACTTGGCAAGTCGGTCTGTTATATTAGTAGCAGTCCAGCCATTTGGCTATTAGGTCATTTAGTTGTTTGATCGATTTCCTTTCTAATGTGGGTTAAACAACTCGGCCGATCCATCCCTCTTCATAGGTTTTTGGTTTGCGGTTCCATAAACCAATGGGTCGAATTGGTCTTATCTTAGACTATACTTAACAAGTTATATTTTTTATGTTATCATTATTTGGACATGAGTTATTTGTTTCATTCTGGCAGACTCTTTGTCTCTCTTTAGGAATTAGTGTGAATTCCTATTATTGTTACTGTTTGTGGATGAATTATTGTGACGGGCTTCTTATAAGTTTTTAATTTATTGGCCAAATGTTTGGTTGTTTTGCAGCATGTGTTTTCTCTCTTGTTTGGTGGTTATTTTTATTACTCTTACGATTGTTGGAATTTTTGAAACACGCACAACATCATCTCAACAGAAGCAAACCCGAATCCATTTGTCAATCATTGGCTACTAAATACCGTGAGAGTATAATAAACAATAATCACGCAACCAAACATACAAAGTTGCATATAAATATTTGACGTGGAAAACCTTTCTTAGCTAATAGTAAAACTACGAAATAAATTTTGAAGAAATTCACTATAAAAGCATTCGGCTAGAAATATTATCCCCTTGAGATCCCTTCACAATAACCCGTGTCAATAATCATTTGAATACAAGTTTCAACTCATCTAGCAACCACACGATAAAAAATACAATAAGAAAACTAGCAACCAATTTGTAGTAAATCCTAGAATCAAGTCTAGATAAACATACCCGAGCTTGGTAAAAAATAGATTTTGAATTGGTCCTCAATCGGACGGTTTTCTCTTTTCTCTCTCCGTTTTCCTCCTTGTGGCACCCCTTTATGTTAAAATGATTTCAGATTTGCCTTAAAATTAGAATTGGATCTTTTATATCCGGCATGATTGCTTGAGTGGCCCACTTAGGGCCATCTCACAGTGTACCACTACCAATCTTCCCATGCCTAGCACTTCAGTGGCCAGCTTGCGCTCCTTTCGCGTATGGCTACTGAAAATTGTCCCCAACCTGGTGCTTAAATTGCCAGCTTGTGGTCTTCCCGCAGAACCTTCAATGAATAGTGCCACTTGAGCGAACATCGTGTGGTACACCTTGACTGCTCTAGAAGTGAAAAACAATATTTTCAATTGGTGTGGAACTCATAAGAGAATGATCCAAAATCTAAGACTAATTTTCCTTCCTTTAGGTTTGTAAAAAAGCAGTAGTGCTCCCTTATATCGGGATATGATGAAGCTAAAATATATGTAGACTTGTCTCACCACTATAGAGTTAGTTTATTGCAAAGAATCAGATTCTTTGATTTGAACCCACAACATTAGGAGTGAGTCCACAATAACTGTGAATGGGATCATCATCGGTGTATAGACTAGAAATGAATGAAAGACATGCATCTGACAAAAAGAGTTTTAGCTCTCCAAAAACCCAATGCTTAGGAGGGAAGGATGGGTGAAGGCACTGCAGTTGCTAAGACAATAACTCTGCTAACCTTTATAGTGACAAATTAGCTCTAGGGATTTAGGGAGGGGAATCATTGTGATCAGGGAAAAATTGGATTGATTAAATATTAATTAGATTGAGCTTCTAATGTGTTGAAATACTTCTCTGTGATGCAGTGATAAAGCTGTGCACATTTAACCTTATTGAGCTTCTAAGGATCTAAATGCTCTATGGAAAAATGAAAGAACAATTGTAATTCTCAAAATCGTCAATGACTAGAATTTGCAACAAATAAAATGCAGCATGTATGACAGAAACACTGAGCAAATTAACTTTGTGTATGAACACCAAATGATAACACTATTTTGAGTAGATGGGCTCTAGTAAATCTGTGATGGCATAAAACAACAACAAAGACTCTATGTAACTGAGAAATAATGAAAAGGGAGGAGAAAAATTACCCACGAGAGGTGGCTCTGTTGGTTGAAGCCTTAGGTTTCCTTCCCCGACTCCCAGTACATAATATGAAGTTGAGGATTTCCAAGTTATGGTAGGATTGATTTCCCATTTACAGTTGGATTATATTAAGGGTCATGTATGATTTTATTCAGTTTAGGGCAGCATGCCCTTTCTATTAATTAGTCAGGTGGTGGATCATCTTCTCATAAGTAGTAGGATTGTAGGACGTAAGGTGGTATTGTATAACTAAGCCAAAAGTTCCATCAACCTGGACTCCGGGTTGATTTTACCAGTAATGATCCGGGAGTGATATTTGCATTCTAAAAGCTACATTCTTAACATATGTGCTTTTGTTTTGAGCTCAGGCGAGGAAGCTTGAAGCTCAGTTGGATGAGCAGATGAACTTGTATCGTAAATTGGTTGCCACAAAAGTTGATTCCAGCAATAATGACGTTGAATCTGGAGTAGAGCTACTCTTAAAAAAGCTTCAGCAAGTAAATTTTCAGATGCAAGCATGGGTTTCATCAGGAGGCTCAGAGATGGTTTCCCATACATTGACTCGGCATCAAGAGATCCTGCAAGATCTAACTCAGGTATTGTAGCTCCTTAATACACTCTAAAGCTTGACTGTGAATAATCCAAAGCTTGAATATTTTGTTGCTGCCATGGCTATGTTTCTTCACTCTTTTAGCAGTTTCTGGCAAATGCTATTGGATAATTTGTCATAGGGCAACTGTTCTTACAATGCTTATCCCCTCCCACTAACCTTTATGTCTAAAGATGACATGCGTAATAATTCCTTCAGACATGAAAATTTCCTTTACTTTTTTTACATATTTCTTTTATGTCCTTTTCAAACGGTGACATTTTATTTTTCATATAAGATGAGGAGGGGAAAGTTGTTGAGAATTAATCTTAGTTACCGTCCGGCGGATGTGTAGCTGTTGCTGACAATTTGGCTAGCATTGGGATCTCAGCTCTGTTTGGGGGACATTGTACTTACAGATTACTTGTCCTGTATTCTGCCTGGCTAGCATTTTGGGGGTCATAGAGAACCTAAAAATTTAATTTCTTCCAATTGGATACTGAATGAACATGAGGAGATGAACTTGCTTCTGGGATGATATTTTAGCCTGTAACTTAGGTTTCTTTTCAGAAAATCCAGCACTTTTAACTTCTTTTTTCCCCATTAATGATCCCAGGAAGAAAAAGAGAAGGCTGGGTGCCCCCTTCCACATAACCTTAGTAGGCGAGAAGGTGCTCAAAACTCGATTGGAAGTTCTTTTATAGTAGGTTGTGTTGAGAATCGATATTATAGGAAGCAAAACTGTTGGTACTCTATGGATGTTTGTATGTTTGTTTGTTTTATGCATATTTGTTCATTGTGGATTTTATATGGCAATATCTTTCTCCTGCTTGTTAAAAGTTTGGTTTTATAGCATTTGCCCACATTTCATTTCATAGCAAAATTTCTGTCAATTCTTGTCATGTCAGAAACCAGTATATTTTTCTTCTTGCTTTTCTTCTTCAAGCTGGAGCAAGAGAAAAGGGGAAACAATATAAATACAATAGAAGAAAGTGAAGAGGGTGGTTTCTCCCTCTTATTCAAATAAATTTGCTATAGTGCCAGATTAATTTTTGCTCTATGTTCTTTGTTTCCTTTCCAGTCATGATTTCCTAGTCATTATAATAAATATTCTCTCTACTCAGTGAAAACACTAAAGCATAAACTGGAGGTTTGGGACAATTTTATAGGCTCTGAATAACAGTAACCTTTAGCAAACCAATGGCTGGAGCCTGAAGGAGATTATTATGATCATCTGGGACTACCAACGACTACTGATGCCCAATCTTATTTTGCTGAATAACTGATATGCTGCTGCCCTTGCTGATACAAGAGTATGGTTGGTTGCTGATATGCTGATATGGATGAGCTGTTAAATCATAATACTTGCTATTGCTATTATGCAAGCTGGCTGTGGGTGGGAATATCTGCTCAGAACCAGAATAACAGAATGCAGACTAGGTGCAGTAGCCACTTAACTAAATTAGTTTTATTCTGTTAAAGTGTATCTTGTATTCTTGAGGTAGCTTGTATCCAGATGCATCTATAAGTAAGAAGTCTTGTAATGAACACAAAGCATTGAACTTTGATAAATGAGATACAAATCTGCTCTTCAATAGTTACTTTTCCCTTTGTCTTCTGTTCTATGTATTTCAGACCCAAATCTGGTCGGCCCTGTCTTTTCTTGCAACAAAGTGGATGATCGTTACCTACCTTATTATAATAAGACCCATTCCTGGCCAAGATACGTTGTTTTTCATGGAAGTTCTTCAGAATTCCTGTATCATGTTGCTTTTGCATACAATTCTGCACAGAATCACTGATCCCGCCCCCTTGTTCTTGTGATTAAAGATTGATTCAATTCTCTTTATTACAATATTGTAGCCTTGTGGTAAATTAAATTCCCATGGTTGCAAATTTTCAGCCCTAAAAACAAACAAACACATTAAGCAAACGCGCCAAGAGACTTTTAGAATGGAAGATCATCCAGAATTCCAAGAATTAAGAGATGAGTTCCTAGATTTCAGAAATGAATACAATGCTAAGCAAGCACAAAAAGATAAGAAGTTGGCTGCCATTGTAACTCTTCTAGAGAACATGAATGCAAGAATCATTCGAAATGTCCTGACAATGAAAACCAACAGAAGGAGAGCATAATCTGAAGCCATCCAGCGTGAGGAACTACTTACACCTAGATGGATTCCTCCTCAGCCAGCAGAGGAAGAGACTTAACTGTAAGAAACAGTCACTCTTGGTAGCAGGAACATCTCTGCTCTCTCTCTTCTAATGCCACATATTGAGTTTCCTACATTCCATGAAGATGAGCCCAGAAAATGGGTAAGAAAATGTTCTAATTTTTCCAATTGAACAGTGTTATGGATGAACAAAAGGTGGAACTAGTCTCCTTGTATTTGGAAGGTAACGATGATGTCTGGTTTCAATGCTATATCTATCACCATAGAGATATTAGCTAGGAGATTAAACAAGATATATTTTGAAGGTTTGGTGATAATCATCACATGGAAGCCATAGAAGAGCTGAATAAATTGCACCAAAAGAATGGTTTTGATGAGTATCAAGAAAGGGTTGAAGAATTGAAGGCTGCAATCCTGAATTCCTATCCCATGCTCCCTGAATATTTTTTCATATCTTGCTATTCTTAGCGGCCTTAAAGAGGAAATCTGCCACTAGTTAAAATTCATAAACCTGTCTTGTTTGAATACTATGAGCTTGCATTCCTCCAAGAACAGTCCATAGAAGCCTTGTCCAGGAAAAGTAAAACCTTCCCAAACTCAACTGCTGAAACCGCTTTCTACATTGCCCAAAGAAACCAAACACAAAATCAGAAAACAACTAGCCTATCACTGGATCAAAGAAGAGCGTTGAAGTTGTGCTATGAATGTAATGAGAAATACACACCAGGGCATAGATGGAAAGAGAGGATGTTAAATGCATTAATATGTGAATTTGGAGAAGAAACCAGTGAGACAAATCAAGAAGAGGGAGAAATTGAAATCCTCGCTCAAACCAATTGTGCTATATTGTTCCAAATCATACTGTCAGAATAGAAGAACTGAAGACTAAAGCTGTCATCAATCTGATTCCACTTCTCTTAGCATCATTGATTCCTAGATTGTTTAAGAACTATGACTTGTTTTAGAAGATGATTATCCCTTATCTGTGACTATGGCTGATGGAAGTAAAGTGATCAGCAAGGCCTAGTGTTGCAACCTGACTTGGAAGATGCATAATACTACTTTATTTCTGATTTTAGATTATTGAAATTAGGATCTTGTGATATGGTATTAGGTTTGGATTGGTTGAAGAATTGATGTCCTATTTCATTAGATTTTAACAAATTGATTCTGAGATTCCAGATGAATGGCAAGCTATTCGAGTTTAAGGGTAAAAGGGAGCCTGTCAATCTTCATAAGCCATCAGCTCAATTCATTAGGGAGCAGCCAATGACATCCTTGAGGACAAAGATGATTTTGACAGGTGGGAATTGTCATGAAGTGAGATTGCTGACTACTACTGATGTCCAAGCTAATGTTGCTAAATAACAGATGTGCTGCTACTGACCTTGCTGACACAAAAGTATGGTTGGTTGCTAATTTGCTGATATGGATGATTCGAGATGTTAAATCCTATTACTTGCCACTGGTTTTATGCAAGCTGGCTGCAGGTGAGGATATTTGCTCAAAACCAGAATAACAGAATGCAGACTAAGTGCTGTAGCTACTTAACCGAATTAATTGTATTCTGTTAATTGTTTTCTTGTATTCTTGAGGTAGCTCATTTCCAGATGTAGTTATAAGTAGGAAGCCTTGTAATGAATACAAAGTATTGAAATTTGACAAATGAAATGCAAATCTTCTCTGCAATAGTTACTTTCCATTTGCTGCCTTCTGTCCTACAGATTTCAGACCCAAATCTAGTTACCCTCTTTCTTTTCTTGAAACAAAGTGGATAGTGCAATTTTTCGAACCTACTAGAACAAGTTGGCATAATTGTTAAAAAGAAGATACATTTAAGAAAATCTCAAGCAAGTTCAGTTTATTGAGAAAGGGCCAAATAAACAGAGTAATGATATAACCAATTGAAACATGTATTCTAATTTTGAAGGATTTGGGATGATGGGCATCTCATGTACTTGAATATTTGATGGTTGAAATGTTCTAATTTTTTTTGTTGTCACTTATATTGTTTTTAATATGATGGCTGACCTTTCTCTTTGTTATTGATGATTCTGTGTGATTTAAGGTTCATGCTTTAGTCTCTCAAAGTAACTTTCTTAACATCAACATGGTTTTTTTTTTTCATTTCCAGACCACTCAGTGGAAATTTGTGACATTCATGAATGTTGTTATCTTCTTTTATTTCTTTGTTTGGTGCACATATGAAATCCTAACTTGATGTTGGACCTATTGAAGTGCAGGAGTTTTATCGGCTACGCTCTGGCCTTAGAGCTAAGCAAGAACATGCTTCACTCCTTCAAGACTTTAGGGAGTTTGATAGGAGTAGGCTGGATTTGGAAGAAAGTGGCATTTCAGCAGAGCTAGCTCTCCTGAAAGAGCATGCATCTATTAGCAGGAGCACAGGGCAGGTACGGGAAAAAATAGTGTTTTCAGTTCCATGTGCAACATAGACCTAACATGTACGAGTCTTTCCTTGGTTTTTTTTCCCCTCTTGAATTAGTTCCAAGTGCAACAAATGACCTGTTATAACCGTATAAGCCTTTTACTTTCTTATTTTTCCTCTCTTTTTTGGGTGTTGTTTCTTCTAAATGGCAGAAAAGAATCCAAGTAGTTGATCCCACTTATTAGGACAATGCATAGTCTGGTTTGGTTTTGGGGGGTTGGTTCTTTTGATGGGTAAATATTACCACATGCACACAAAGGAAGAAGAGGGAAGAGAATAGCAACACCAAGAGTCACATCGTTATGCCAATGCTTATGTCTATGGGCAAAGAAAGCAACAGAAAGACTCCTGGTGTCAGAGAATTACAAGTATTTGCAGCTTACAATGCTCAATAGTTACATTATTTTTTAATGAACACAATGGCTATTTGTAAGAGATCTCAACATTGACACTGTATTTGGGAAAGGGTCCTACTTCCATATGAGCAGGGCTGCCAGAAAGTTTGGAAAAATTGTAACTATACATATAAGATGGAACTGGAGATAGTTAAATTATGTTACACGATTTATGCTTGATATATGTTTGGAAGTGACTTGAGAAGGCCAATTGGTGCCATTATATTGCTAATGCTAGAAAAAAACTTGCATTATTTATGTTCAAACATTAATTTCAACCAGGACCATTATTTAATTCGGCAAAAGGAAAGAGACACCAAAACCATGAGTTTGTAATTTGAATTAAACATGGTTGAAAAGGTTTTATTTGATGCAGAGGTTTTGGATAGTATAATCATAGAAAAATTGCTAAAATGTGCTAATGAAATTCTAAGGGGGTCAGTACAGCTTTTGCTAGTCAACCACGTAGCATTGAGGCTGGTGCCGTGCATGGAATAGCTTGATCAAACCCTAATGAAGCTAATTCCACCCAGTAGCTGATCATGTGTGAAACCTGTTTTCGTAACTGTAACAGGGAACTTCAATTCCATCAAGCTTTGTCTGTTTTGAACTTATGTGGAATGTACTATGTGACCAATTTTAACAATCAACAGCCTGTAGGGATTTTGCACTTCTGAAGTAAGATCAATGTTCCATGAAAGAACTCATTATAATATAGGGTATTGTGGAACTTATGGATAGGTTGCTGAGATGATTTATGAACCCTCAATATCAGTAAATTTGGTAGAATAGATGTGTTTCCAACGTGCTTCCTTAACAAAAGGTTATGCCAAGAGAAGGGCCTGCATTGATTCAGGGAATATTTGATTCTTTCCCTAAATGTTAAAAAGACAACAAAATTTTCCAAGATTTTGTGCTCCTTTATGAACCAAATTTTGTGTTTTATCCTCATCCTTGCCCTCTCATCAAAAGAGGTAACGAATAGAAGGACCAGGGATCTAGGGACACCCTTTGCTGTGAGGCTTTCACTAAATCATTCCTCCTCCCGCAAGCTGCCAAAAAGAAGACTAAATCATTAGCCAATTAGAGTTAGAGGAATCTCTAGAAAATATGTCACTCTGCTCTCAATTGTTACATGCAGAAAATTTGGGGTGAGAAAAAAACTCAGACTAATCATGCCTGTTAAATCAATTATGTGGAGATAGTTGAGATAAAAGAATCAACAAAAGGTTAAGATAAAGATTCAGACACAAACTATTTAATTAAACAAGAGATATATAGATTCAGAAACTGTGGCTCAACAATGATTGGTTGAATATAAATGTTTATTGGTGGTACAGATGGATTCTGTAATTTCTCAATCACAATCTACACTGGGGGCGCTTGTCCTTCAGGGTTCAACATTTGGCGGTATTAATTCAAAGCTCAGCAATGTTAGTAGCCGCCTCCCTATGGTATGGAAACCTTTTTCATAATGATTTATCTGTGGTGTTTCTCACTAAGAGTCATACTAGTATAACCTTTTAACTAATTGTTTGAAACTGAAAAAGATAAAAACATTTCATTCTGTTTGCCATAGATGCATTTGCATATTCCATTTTGTTAGTTGGCTGAAATGAGTATGGAATAAGCGAACATAAGCATGTAAAACTTTGTTCTGTTAAATTGTTGTAATCTAAAACAAACTGCATCAAACACGAATTGGTTTTAATGAGGCAAGATGGGCCACAGGAAGTAATGGACTAACACAATGAAATGTCTCACTCTCCTATGGGCGCTATCAATGACCTTGCAGCTGTGACTACTAAATCCATCCTGTCACTAACTGAATTCAGTGTGTTTCAAATACCTGTGCAGGTTAGTCATATTCTGTCATCAATAAAGCAGAAAAAGTCTTTGGACGCTATTATTCTTTCCCTAGTTGCATCTGTATGCACCTTCCTCATTTTCATTTACTGGTTGACTGGGTAGGAGTGTAACTGGATATGCTTGGTGGAAACCCAGGATTGCTTCACCTATGCTTTATCATGGGGTTGGTTATATTGTTTTCATTCTTCTCTTCATTGAATATTAACCGGGCTTCTTTCCGTTTTGGTGAAGTGGTGGGAAGTAATCTTGGTATAGTGCCGTAGTCCTGATGCTAAATGAAGTTTTGTACTACATTTTTATTGGTTGTATGGATGCATCTTGCCTTGCTATCTTGTCTCCTTTGATCTATTAATGTACCGGGGTGCTGTCCGACTCAAGCCCATATCTCTTCTTCATAAGACCTTTCTGAAGGTGAATAGGAATTTTCCGTATATTCATTTTGTGATCCATGACTGCACACCGAATGAATATACTTCAATTTAGAATGGTACAAAGAAGTTGATTGATTTCTTGAATTTCCAGATGTGTAGAAGTAATATTTTGTTTCTGGAAAATGTGTTGTGCATGTCAGGTTTTGGTGTTATTTATGCTGAGAAAAGTGTGGATTTATCCCCTTATTTGATTCTTTGTTTGGTGAGTGAGTAGTGGGTATGGGGAAGGGGGTTTATGTTGTCGAGGATGGTGAACAACTGAAAGCTGTTTGGTCCATGTTTTATACCATCATAAGCAGCAGTTCTCATCTAGTCTTTCCTGCATTATGACAGCTGAGGTGATTTTGCAGAGTGGTCTGTGTGTTTCTGAATTTTATTGTAGTTTTCATGCAAATCTTTGGAATGAAGACAGAAAGATTCATGATCAGAGACATGGAGTAGCTGTTTCCACCTCCATTTATGACTTATCTCATAATGGGCATATTTAGATTTGGAGAAAAAACATAAAAGACTGTGAACAAGATTTGGAGGAGGTCAAGGAAGCAAATGATAGTAACAACCTTTTAGCAATGTCTGAAAGACTATGAACAACTTTTGTCCAATGATATATAAAAGTCTCATATGTTGAATATTTTTTGTAACAGGTAATGAACAGACTCCGAGTCTATTTCATTGGTCAAAGTCAAATTTCAATGCAAGATTTTGTATGTAAAATCTACGCGCTAGATAATAAGAATTGATTTCACGAACGTAGATTTAATCTTGATACTTTTGAGTTTTTTCAACCAACTGTGCTTATATGGACAGGTTATGAGTATCAAATTTTATGAGGCAAGTGTAATGGACATGGCTGCAACATTATACAGGCTGCAAATGAAGTTCTCAAAGGGTCACATTCTAGAAAGAGAGAACTTCTCTTCT
>JAODPA010114675.1:6858-19019 GCA_025585075.1 Nepenthes mirabilis
CTTTTCTACTTTTTAAAATTGTAATATATCAAAAATATTTAACGAAATAAATAATATATAATGTAAAATTTTTTATGTAATTTTATTTTTAAATTTTTTTACATATTAAAAATGAGTTATGTCATTCCAGCATGTGAAATGGCACAGTCGATCTAGCACAACACAGGCCACATACCCTGCTATGCCAGGACATATAAGTCCCATGCTGTACCAGACACGGCCCATTTAACATCTTTAATCTTTCTTAAAGTCCAGACTAAAAATACCTGTTCAGCTGCTCTGCCCCCAAGGGTCATACAAGTCATGTCAAAAAGCTGCTCTTTGGTCATGAGAAGGTTTTCATTTGGAACATATTGGGCAAAACCTAAAGCCGCTGTGCCGCGAGGAATAATCGTCACTTTAAGCAAAGGTTCTGCATGTTCCAGGAACCACCCAGCAACTGCATGACCAGATTCATGATAAGCAACTGTCCGTCTTTCCTGCTTGCTTATAACCTGCATGACAATTGGGGATATCAGGTATCACCAACCCAACTCATTATCAAAGTACAATGCAGAAGACAACTCATAAATGCAGAGACATAATGCAAATTATAAAAATAGCCAAACGATCTTTAATGGGTTTTAGGTGTTTACCTTATTTTTCTTCTCCAGACCACCAATCACCCTATCTATAGCACTTTCAAAATGTTCCATGGTGACTTGTGTGCTCTCATTCCTTGCAGCAATCAAGGCTGCTTCATTACAGACATTTGCAATATCAGCTCCAGCAAATCCAGGAGTGAGGGCTGCAAGTCTTTCCGAGTAATATGATGGCTCATGATCAAGCTTGATCTTTTTCAGATAAATCTGAAATATTTGTTCACGGCCTTTTATATCAGGCTTATCAATGGTGATTTGACGGTCAAATCGACCAGGTCTCAATAAAGCTTTATCCAAGATGTCAGGCCTATTTGTGCCACCTAGCACTACCACTCCAGATGTGGTACCAAAACCATCCATTTCAACAAGCAGCTGGTTAAGAGTACTTTCACGTTCATCATTAGCACCCGAGAAACCTCCACGCCCTCTTGCCCGACCAATGGCATCAATCTCATCAATAAAGATAATACTAGGTGCACATTGTCTTGCTTCTTGGAAGAGGTTTCTCACCCTTGATGGTCCAACACCAACAAACATCTCCATAAAATCCGAGCCAGATATGGATAAGAAAGGCACAGCAGATTCCCCCGCAGTTGCTTTAGCTAGAAGGGTTTTCCCAGTTCCTGGAGGACCAACCAATAGCGCACCTTTAGGTATTTTTGCACCCAACTCCTCATATTTCTTCGGATTCCTGAGGAAGTGCACAAACTCCATGATTTCTTCCTTTGCCTCGTCACAGCCAGCAACGTCCTTGAAATACACCTGCAATGTACGAGACATGCAAACTTGTCGGCATTGGCAAAATTACAACCCAAATTAAGAAAAGAAAAGGCTCTCTAATAGCAGACAAGGAGAAATCATGAACACAAAAAACCACTATATCTGACCTTATTCTTGGCATTCTTATCCACCTTTGTAATTTGAGCCTTTCCAATGTTGAATATTCCTCGAGCTCCCCTTCCACCACCGCCGCCAATGCCTATTCCACCTTGCATTCTCCGGCCCATGTAGTAGAGGGTTGCTAAAAGCAGAACAGTAGGTGCAAATCGCATTAATTCGTGATACCAAACCACTTCAGAGACATATGTTACAGGAACATATTCATGAGGGTCTATCCCTAATGCTTCCTGAGCTTCCTCCAATTTGTCTTCGAAAGATTCGACACTCCCAATGTTAAAGTAATATTTAAACTGGCCTGAATAGCCTTTTGCAGGTGTACCGCTGACAGGCCCTTCTACAACATCATTATCTGTCTGATTGCGAGGTGAACTCCTTACATACACTTTCGCCACTGACTTATTAGAGACAACTATATGATCTACTAAACCTGGTTCCAGAAGCTTGTTTTTGAATTCCTGGAAACTAATCTGCATAAGGAATATCACAAAGTTTATCATTGAAACAGTTGTAAAGCTACACAGATAACTACAGCAATCAAGAAGCACACAGATAGAGCTTTTATATAAAAAAAAAGGAGGCACACGACTTGAAGCGGAAACATTAGAGAAATTAGATCTGAACTAAAGTTCCAAGCCAGGTTACATCAACCAACATAATTACATAAACATGTATCAACCAATCAACCACAACTAACCACCTAACAACAATGGGAACCAAGAAAGTGGATATTCTAGCCATAGATATAAATACAACTTGTAAAACCACTTGATAAAAACACACATGCACAGTATTAGCCTTGTTGTACAGGTAGTTGTCCAGCCTTTTGATTCAAGTTCTAAAAGGCATGCTACAAAATCAGGCAATCAACAGTGTAATCCCTGCTCAGAGGATTTTACACATGTATGCAATGTCTATAGCCAGCAACCTAAGAAGACCTGCTACAGAACTGAATAGCCCATCATAGCAAGCACTGCAGCCTCATTGTTGTTGAAGATAAAGATTGCATGAAGAAAGCTTCAACTAATTGTAAGTCAAAACTTCTCAAATGGTGATAAGTGCGTCTTAGCTGACTTATTCACCCAAGAGTTATGGAGGACCCTTGTCAATGACAAGATGTTTTGCTGTATATAAAGTAATATACACAGAATTATCCCAAGTCTTCCAACACGGTTTGCAAAATTATTCTTATTTTTAAAGAGATATAGCAGTTTGTGTTTTGTCCAAGTAGCAAGAGGTGTTTGTTGATCATCTACTCTCCTGATTCATAATTCTTCGTCAGCAATTCTATGACATCTTTTTTGCCCTCCATTGGAGACTAGTTGATTCCTTTTGCTTGGTGAAATAAGTGTTGAAGTCACGGAAGCTGAGGGTGAGGGATGATCAGAAGGTTTATGAATGGAAGGAACCTCAATCTTTTCATCTTTAATTTTAGATTATTTACAAACTAGATCTTAGGATTGAACACGCCATAGTGGCGTGCGAAACAAGCTTGTCAATCATCCATCCAAAGAAAATTTATAGCACTGTATCACAAAGATTTGAAATTTTGATTAGAGAAAAATAATTACTAAAGTGAATGTAAAACAATTCTCACCTGCTTCTGTTCACGAGGACCAAATGAAAAAGTTGAAAGAAACAGACCAAGGATTAACAGCGGTGTAATCAAACTCTGAAAATGCTTCATGAATGTCTCTTGAAAACTTCCCTGATCGTTAGTGTGTGAATCCTCTGAGAAATTGCAAAAGACAAGTGAGGAATATGCAGATTTATACATAGGCACTGAGAACAAATGATTGAAAGGGCAATTTTTTTCCTTCAAAATAAAAGCATCATCCACCTAGTCTTCAATGTATGGAAATTTCACACCCTAAAACTATAATCAAAATAAAGTCCCCCTTCTCCCTCACGCCATTAATCACAATCATGTCATCTGGTAACATGGTGTCAAGTGTTCTAATTTATTAATTATTATTTCAAAGGATCAGCCACATAGGTAGAGATGTCATCAAGAAGCCACCAAGTGGAGTACATCAGAGATTAGGATATCAGCCCTAGTACACAATTCTCAATCCAAATTCTTAATTCATTCCAGTATTCCATAACCTAGCTGCCAAATATTAGAATCCGAACCGAGCCATGTAATTTTTATATAATTTTTCTCATATCCTTATATTTTTCTAGGAATTTAGGTGAATTTAGTTTGAATTTTAATATTAAAAAAATTAGAAATGCCATCATGAAAGTTTGGGCATCCCAATGTATACTAGTGTCAAAGGCCAAAAAAAAATTCTTGAAATATTCTTCCATATCCAATTGTTACCTTATTGTTATTGATTGTTTGCTTATATTTCCGCACTTTTTATAGGCAACTTACGTACTCCAAACTTGACATCGACATAAGTTTTCATGTTGCGTCCCAGAACAAACCCTGAACACTTTAGAGTGCTTGTAATTTAACTTGGCTAACATCCATTCCTACGAGAACTAGATGGGCCTCATTGTTCGCTGTTATAGAAATTTGAACTATGATAGCTGGTATCAGAGACTGATATACAGGAGGAGCTGTAAGACTGTTCTCGATTTTCAGAAAATCACATGGTGGGATTGGGATGGCCCAAGCGACACCACAACCAGCTGCTCAAACAACTCCGACGGTTTATCCAACCATAGTGACTCGTCTTGAAGCCATTGAAAGATAGATGACTGAACTCGAAGCCGGAAATGAGTCCCTCGATGGGATGAAAAGGTGGACAAATAGCCTCACCGGCCAGTTAAGGGCCCTGAAAGAGGTAATTAAAAACCTAACGGATGATATTCACGACTCTATAAGAGTGTTGCAAGACCAGAACGCCGAGGTCACCAGAAAGGTGAACCTTTTAGTTTGTGTTGCCGCAACTAATGATAGTGCCTTCAGTGGTAGCAGAGTTAAACCCCCAAAGCCTCACTTATATGGTGGTGTGAAGATTTAAAAGAGCTTGACAATTTCATCTTCGACCTGGAGCAGTACTTTAGAGCCGTGAAAATGGACTCTGATGAGGCAAAGGTTTCCATAGCTACCATATACTTGACCGACGATACAAAGCTATGGTGAAGTACCAAATATGAGGAAATGGCCCAGAGAAGATTAAACATTGACTCGTGAGAAGACCTCAAAAGAGAATTGATGGCACAATTCTACCTTAAGAATACTAAGTTCACGGCACAAAGGAAACTCAAACAGATTAAGCACACGGGGACTATTAGAGATTATGTTAAAACTTTCTCGGCATGCATGTTAGACATTAAAGACATGTTTGATAAGGATTGTCTATTCCATTTCATTGATAACCTACAACCATGGGCTCAAATGGAACTGTTCAGATAACAAGTGCAAGACCTGACTTCCACCAAGAACACAGTTAAAAAACTTGTTAACTATGCTATTGAGAGGGGCAACTGAAATCAAGAGAGCGACGATAATCCCTCGAAGAAGCTTGTGCAGAGTACATCGAGTGTCAACAAGTCGGAGTCCAAGGCAAAGAGTAGGGGAAGTAGCTTTCGAAAGAATTCGTCGCCGGTGTACTCCCAGAGCTCCAAAGGAAGCATCAGTACATCAACTAGCAAGAAGGCGTCTTCTGGTGGATGCTTCCTGTGTGATGGGCCACATAAAGTGGCGCAATGCCCACACAAAAGAACTCTGAGTGTGCTACAAAGGAAAGGTGATCCACCAAAGTTAGGAGACAATGAGAACGATGGGAACCAAGCTCGCATGGGCGCAGTCCACCTCTTATATGCCATAGATAAGCACGTCCAAGCATCTACTAAATCCACGGATCTAATGTATGTGGAACTGCAAGTGAACAAAAGGAGTGCTCGCGCCATGGTAGACACGGGCACTACTCACAATTTTGTGGCTGAAATCGAAGCAAATTGACTGGGGTTACGGTTGGGAAAAGACGATGGCAGTATGAATACTATGAACTCAAAGGTAAAGCCCACCCTTGATATTGCCAAGTCGGTGCTAGTACAACTTAAAGAGTGGAGAAAGAAGCTGAATTTCACGACAGCACCAATGGATGACTTTGACTAGATCTTGGGAATAGACTTCCTTAAAGCAACTAAGGGAGTGCTAATGCCATAAACTCGGTGCTCCTTATGGGCGAGAGTTTGTGTCTAATGAATGTCTCCAAAAGGCCGAAAGAACTCAACAGGAAGGATAGGGACAAGGTACTGTTTGCAATTCAACTCAAGATGGGTCTGAAGAAAGGCGAGTCTAACTTCCTCACAGCTTTGTCGATGGATGAAGACGTCATGGTTGGACTTTTACCAACAGAAGTCAGCCACTTTTATTGGAAATTGAAGAGGTGATGCCAACAAAGTTGCCCAAAGTGCTTCCACCCCAAAGAGCAATGGATCACCAGATCGAACTTATATCAGGGGCAAAGCCACCTGCGCAAGGAGCATACCGAATGGCACCTCCAGAGCTATTAGAGTTACGAAAACAACACGATGGGCTAATTACCTTAGGGTTCATTCGCCCCTCGAAAGCACCTTATGGGGCCCCTGTGCTATTTCAAAAAAAGCAAGATGAGAGTTTACGTCTTTATATTGATTAAAGAACCCTGAATAAGGTAACGATAAAAAACCACTATCCGATTCCTTTGATCGTTGACTTGTTTGATCGGTTAAGTAACGCAAGGTATTTTACAAAGCTCAACTTGAGGTCAGGTTATCACCAAGTTAGAATCTCAAAGGGAGACGAGCCAAAAACCAAGTGCGTAACCAGATATAGAGTTTCGAATGGCTCGTAATGCCCTTCAATTTAACCAACGCCCTAGCCACCTTTTGCACATTGATGAACCAGGTGTTTCACAAAAACTTGGACAAATTTGTGGTGGTCTACTTAGATAACATTGTAGTATACAACTCATGCCAAGAGGATCACATGAAACATCTAAAGATAGTGTCCTAGAAGTTAAGGGAAAATCATCTCTTTGTGAAGCGCAAGAAGTGCTCATTCACTCAAGAAGAGATCAGCTTCCTAGGATACATCGTGAGGCAAGGTCAGATCAGGATGGATACAAAGAAAGTGCAAGCTATCTCAGATTGGCAAGTCCCATTAAGTGTAAGAGAGTTGCACTCATTCATTGGCCTTACAAACTATTACCGATGATTCATAGAAAGGTATTCAAGGAAAGCGGCACCCTTAACAGACTTATTCAAGAAGAACAAAAAGTGGGAGTGGACGAAAGCATGCCAACAAGTTTTTGAGGAGCTCAAGGGCGCAATAGTGAAGAAGCCGGTACTAGCCATTTCAAATGAGACCAAGCACTTTGAGGTGCAGACGGATGCATCAGACTTCGCTCTTAGAGGGGTCATATTGCAGAAAGGCTATCTGGTAGCTTATAAAAGCCGAAAATTAAATGAGGCCGAACGACGTTATACAGCCCAAGAGAAGGAGTTATCAGCAATTGTTCACCGTCTAAGGACATGAAGACATTATTTGCTCAATTCTAAGTTTATGAAGACTGATAACCAGAGTCCTTTTGAAATTATAATAGGTCAACAGCTACTTTTTCTACACACCATGATTGAGCCATACAAAGAAAAGTGCCCTCGTGCTTACAACTTTGCAAGGGAGTGGAAGCAGAACACGAAGATTGCCAAAACCTACCTGGAGAAAGCATCTTGTTGAATGAAGAAATGGACAGATCAAAATAGGCGGCATGTACAATTCAAGGTAGGAGATCTTGTGTTGGTGAAGTTTCTCCAAGAGCAAATGCAACTTCTCAGAGGACAAGAAAAGCACCTCCTGCGAAAATATGAAGGGCCTATCTAGATCATTGCTCATGTGGGGATGGCATCTTACAAGATAGATCATCCAAAATGGATGAAGGTCCACCTCGTCTTCCATGTGAGCTGTTTAAAGCCATATTATTCTGACATGGAAGACCCTTCATGCAACCAATCATAGTGCTCCAACATTCAGATGAAGCCACCACCAGCATCAGAAGTTGAAGAGGTCATTACTGAACAGAAGGTAACAAGAAGAACAAAATGCTCGTAAAGTGAAAGGGAAGACCAACAGAAGAAACAAGTTGAGAATCTGCTGCAGATATGAGACCGAAGAAGTAAGAGGCCAAAGCCACCTTGTAGATCAAGTCAACGAGGGCGTCAACAGTTCAAAAGGAGGAGGATGTTAGAATCCAAACCGATCCATGTAATTTTTAAATAATTTTTCTCGCATCCTTGTCTTTTTCTAGAAATTTAGTTGAATTTAGTGTGAATTTTAGTATTGTAAAAAAATTAAAAACCCTATCGTAAAAGTTGAGACATCCCAATGTATACTAGTGTCAAAAGCCAAAAAATCCAAATATCTCTATATAGGGGAATGAATTTTTGAAATCTTCTTCCATATCTGATTGTTACCTTATTACTATTGATTGCTTGCTTGTATTTTCACACTTTCACTAACGACTTGTATACTACGAACTCGACGCCAACATAAGTTTCCACATTGCGTTCCGAGACCAACTGCGAGCACTTTATAGTCCTTGTGGTTTAACTTGGCTAGCGTCCATTCCCACGGGAACCAACGGACGCACCGCACAGTTAGTTGCTATAAAAATTTGGGTCGTGACACCAAGTGGGCTACCTAGTTTCCCTCAGTATAGACATCCACCAACTTGTGATAGGCCTGCTACATCTTTCATTCATTAATATTCCTCTTTCAGTTGTTTCTTTGCACTCTATCTTCATCAAATCAGTTGGTAATAATGATTTAAATTTTACTCACTAATCCACCTAAAGCATTGTCCAGCAGTAACTGCTATTCAAACCAACAGAAGTACATTAAGTGCAGAACTAATAGTTAGCCCCCATTTCTCCACTCCCCAGCATGGGGAACAAATCTCGGAGGAAAAGTCCACTGGGCCAGTAATTTTATAACTGCTTTCAGGGGCTACTATCAAAGGAAAGGTCACAAAGGTGTCTGAGGTTTCTTCAAACCAAGATGAGTATTAAGAGAGGTGTATACAAGCTCAAAAACCTTAGCCCCAAAGGTATAAAACCCAAGTCTCTGATACTAGGCTCATGGAATTCATTTTTGTAAATGCATCCATGACGTTCTTCTCTCTTTTATGACACAAATAATAAATGGATGTCAATATTGAAGATATTTATAACACAAATGCATAATAAAGTTATAGCCAAAACATATAAGACTAGTGGCTGACCCAGTGAATGAAAATGAATAAATCTCCCTCAAAGAGAAAACAATTGCCAATAAGATCATAAGTGACATAGGCAGAATCTCACAAAAAAGTAGTGTAACATAGGCCTGCATAAAACTAACTTGATGAAAGTTCAATAGTTTCCAGGAGAGAGCTAGATACTTAAGGGCTTTCAGAAGCATTTATTGGCTGGTAAGTTGCAATTTAAAGGTCATGATAATAGGTCCCAATCCATGCCTTGTACCATTGTCCCAAGATCCCCCCAACTCAACCTGTAGAATATTATCATAAAAAGACCACAAGCTATGTCCAAAGATTGAAACTTAGCGCACCCCAAATCCTAAAACTTAAAAAGTTGAGGCTCACACATCTACCCTTTACTGATAATGTCATGGTCTATATAGCTAGTGTAACTTATGCAGCTCAGCATTTTTTGTCAGTATCACAGTCCTGTGCCAATGCCTCCTAAAAAACTACAGATTCTCTCACATTTTTTTCCAGATGAACAGCAAAGGTGTTATGTCAATTTAACTTGAAGCTCTTTTGTTTAGGCTTTGCCAATGACCTGCTCATATTCTGTACAAAAAACTTCTATCAGCATGATTAAAGGATGCTCCAAACATAGAATTAATGTCAGGGATGCCTGCTGATGTTACCCAAGAGCTACGTGGCTTTGCTTTAAGGCAGATTTAGCAATGAATTATACAAGAATGCAGATACATGAGGCAAGGAAGTTGCCAATCAAGTATCTAAGGATCATCACATAGTTACAAGTCAGACAGACAAGGTAAAGTCCTAAGCTAGCACTGTAATAAGAAAAAAGGCATCATTCAATTATTTACGTCAGCGAACAGATCTTAAAATCCAATACATCCATAAAGATCAAGACTGAAAGGCTATGCAATGCTTCTTTTTATATTCTACCTTGGACATGGATAATAGGCAAAGTTATTGTGTGACTTAGTTTGTTGCCAAAAGGGAGAAAGGTATGGACATCAAGATACATTCTGCAAGGGATCAAAGCAACCACCCTGAAACAACTTCAGTCTAATAGTATAAAGGGTGACAACCTTTGTGTTAAATGCACTGACACAAATATATACATAGAAGAATCTGAAAAGTAGCCAAATCTCGGTTCGGAAAGGTAACAACCACTAGGTGTGGAGTAATTCTGATTGAGGTCTCAATGAATGCATTCTAGGGGGCAGCAAAATGTACATGCCATGGGAAAACCAGCTTCAATGGCTATGTAATAGCAGGAAAGAGGACAGCAGAAAATACTAAAAGCAAGAGGATTTTATAATTCTATCATTGAACTCTTCCCCCCCCCTCCCCCCCCCCAAAAAAAAAGAAAAAAAGAACTATCACCTCTCAATCAAATTTAAGACGAAGATCAAGTTAATCTTAATCTTGATTCAATCAGAAGAAGACAGAGCCTACATTACCTGGGCACACGTATGAATACAGAAGTTGGTGTGCCAAGGTGTGTGACTTGTCTATTCCCAAAATTTCATAGGTTTTTCCCAGTTGATTGAAGTATCCAAGTGTCATGCCCATATTTTAGTGTCGAGAGATCGTTAAGAGTAAAGTAAAGATCAAAGTAATTACGCAAACTGCAGATGATAGAAAAATTGTACATAAGGATAAAAAAAAAACAACATTATTTCCTGGTAAAAAGTGGAATGCATGCCAGTGAATACCTTCACCTACCTGAAATGTATTGAATCTATTGATTATCTAAATACTACTGTGGATCGCTAACTGACAGGACAGAAGGTTGCAGAGGTACTCTTAAGGAAAAGTTGGCATGCCCAGCAACATTCACTTCCATGTGATTGAAGGCACATTATTATTGGTCTAAAACTAGCCCTTGAACAGAGACTCCTTACAGCAACTCCCTAGGGCAAAAATGTGCCTCAATGAGATAGGAATAGAACCTTGATGAGCCAGGAAGATATTTTAGGATTAGGAAGCTTATTTGGTTGCTTGAATCATATTCCAGCATCCATGCATGTTCAGCACACTAGAAGGCCTTTATCCCTTTTCTATTGGATTGGTAAATGGTAAGAATGGGTAGGGGGCGGTTGGAGTCATGGAAGAGTATCAAACTACAGCCATCAGTCTGCACAAGTGAGTACCCTACTACTCGCCTACCCTTGATCTTAAACTGTCTATCAGATTGTCCAGTCCAGAATTTTGGTATAGGACAGCTAGAAGTGAATGGTAGTAAATGCAATTTTCCTTCACTGATATATAAGGATTAAAGGAGGATATTCTGCTTGTAGAAATCAATCAGTACTCCACATAGCAAGATACAAACTGATAAATATGTGATATAGTCATCCATATAATTCAAACCAATACAACCTCAACTAGACAATTTAAACCAATACATGCTAAACTAGATAATTTAAACCAGCTGAATATATGTGGTTTAATCATCCAACTTTCTTAGATTTTCTCTCAATTATTGAACCTCTAAATGCAACCTTCCTAGTTCACAATTCATTGTAGTCCAATCAAAAGCAAAACAAAATCATCATTATATCAAAAGACAAACCACTAACCTTTCGACTCAGATTTCTGCTCATTTGCCTTCGGAATTTCCTTCTTTTCCTTGGGATAAAAGTTCTCATAGTCTGCGAATGAACAAAAAGTTTTAATACCTAAATTTAAAAATGAAAACAAAAGGAAAAAGAGGCTCTAGAAAGGGAAAAAAAATTCTAACAAAAGCTTACTTCTTTTCTTCGGAGCTTCATCGGAGAAAAACCTCCGAATTTTAGGGTTTGCGAGCACATAGTTTAAATCCGATACATAAACTTTCCTGTGATGACCAACTGAAGCTAAATAACTCCTCAAAAACCCTATCTTCACGTCCGACAGAAAAAAATATTCACTACCATAAGAATCTCGCAGTAGACCTTGGTTTACCAACACCGACCTCCCTTGTTGACAACCATTGATAACACCCTGTAAACTCACAAAACAAAGCAAAAATGTTGCCAATCAAAAACAACTCAAAGAGCCTCAAAAAACAAATTTCCACCATTTGATGCAATAAATAGGACTTGGATAACAATCAGTTAAAACAATCGCTGCTTACCCTAGCTCGAGATGAACGAGAAAGGGAACGACTAATCCTTGAAAAAATCATTGTAGAAAGAAATATGACACATAAATGATAAAGCTAACAATATTATGAACGTGTATCGTCTTTTGTACTAGCGTTGCGATGGTGAGATTCTCTTGCTGTCATTTGCGGAAGAACCATGAACACGGATTTTTCTTTCCGTCAACTTTTCTTCTTACGCACGCTGTTGGTTTACGAGGGATTCCGGGGGCGACCGACGTGCGATGGTTGTTGATATTAAGGATTTGGGAGTTTATATTTTATATTTAAAAAAAATTA
>JAODPA010114686.1:0-19018 GCA_025585075.1 Nepenthes mirabilis
TCATTAATTTTATCTAACTTTAGAGTTATCATCATCTAATCTTACTACTTTGAAATAAAGAAATAACATGACTAAATCAAATATTCAACAAATAACTTTAGCCAATGTCAACAATAACAGAAATATCAAGTAATCTATGAAACTCATTTGTCAAAAATAAGATCAAAAAATATGCAATATGTAAAAATAATAATTGTTCCTAAATAGTCAATAAATGATATCATCAATAAAGTAACTTAATAGCAATAAAAGAAAAACCAATAACATGATGTCAACTAAGCAATAATATCCCGAAGGAAATCCACGGGGACTCACCAATCAAAAATAATATACCGATGTCTCAAAATATTTATAATACTAAAGTCCTTTCTTAAATTTTTGAAAAATTTAACTCAAGATAACATCATAACCATAAGATATATCAAACTTCTCGTTGATCTTATTCTACCATTGTGGCCAAATGTTATATATTTACGCCTCCAATAATTAGATAAGTGCCACAAGATTTTCTTTTGTCTATGGTATTCTCATGAACCCTATGGACCTCTTAGAGGTTATGTCCGTAGTAAGTTTATACAACCTATGATATCCCGCGCAAATGATATTTATGATATTATTTTATATAATGGTTATAAATTTATAAGTATCCCATCTCCATCATATATTGATATTTACTACCATACTTGGAGTTAATATTGAAAAAATATAAACTATATTAAGGTGTCGTAATTTCTCATTTGACTAGATATATTAATATTTTTATACGTTCTCATCTATTTAGCCATAAGATACTAAGGACATACTCACTTGATTCAAAAGGAATATAAAAGAAAACATGAATATTTAATGATAATAGGAATACTTAAGTGTTCTACATGGTCATCTTTTCACTTATTCCTAATAAATCAAATCGAGTAAAGAGCTACTAATGGGCCAATAATTTTCCTATTCTAATCCTTACCACATGACTATTAAGCAAAACCACTAGCATTCTTTTCTTCTTAATTTTCCAAGCGAAACTAAGAAAATCTCTCATATTTTTTCTCAAATCAACCTATAAGCATAATTATCAAGTATTTTGTCATTTATTTCACCCCAAGGGAATTGATAAACTGTGCCCTATCTTCTCTATCATATTAAATAACATGCATCATAAAAATAACATAAAAATAATTCAACATAAAAGCACGCATAACTTACGCTTGATCCACGTATGAGTATATTTTAAACAGTATCGTTACGCCTTTAAAGTGTTCGAGTTGTACTTGTGCATCTTCCAACGAAAATATTGGCGCCTGATACACGTCTAATACGTGTTCATGCGCAACCTAATTTAACTTCCGTATCGGATCAACACATGCACCAATTTATTATGAAATTAGGTAAATCATAAAGACTACAGTACTTCCCTAACTATTTCTAATATTATAATTCAAATTCTAAATCTAATGATCATAACCATTATATTATTAGAATTAAAACAAGATATCTATTTTAATGTTTAGAATACTATTTCTCACTCCACATTCTTAATTATCCTTCCAAATCATAATTGGCTCTTTGAACAATCCTCTTGGACCATGATATACATGAATAAAATTTATAGATTTTGATTAAAAAAATAAAGAATTACTTATTATAAGAGGGAAGGTCAGAAGTATACTTGCTAAAAAATAGAAGGTCACAAAGTTACTTGTTATATTTCAATCACAAATGAATCACTCAATTTAGAAAGATAAAAGGTGTGAATCATATAAGAACATGTGACAATTTACTAGAAAAATTTGAAACATAAATAAAGAAAGCCACAAGATTGTTCACCAGAAGATTGAAACTAGAACAAAAGAGGCTACAAAATTACTTGCCCCAAGGTTGAATACTTTTTTTTTTCCTCTTTCATTCCTCTCTTACTCTTTTTCCTTGAAATGCATGGCTGCCTTCTCCCTTTTTGAAACCAAGAAAATTCAATAAATAAAATCAGGCTATTATGGGTCTAATTTATAGAATGAGGGAGTTTATTTCTAGACAATTTTTCTTCTCTTAACACTTAGAATTTTGAGCTTATTCTTCTCCCCTAATAGGCAGCCAAATCTGTCCTTAATAGCAACCACTAACAACCTCTCTTTTGACTTACATTGATGAAACTAATCACCTAGTTAGTGATTGTAAATATTTTGGATACCCACATGACTAAACTTCTTATATAACTACCCTTATGCTTCGCCACCTCCTTCACAAAACCAACTTTTTCTTAAAAACTAGGATTCTTGTAGTTAACTCCCTTTCATTTGATCTCTTATTATTTTACTAATTTGATAAGATATTCTAATATTGATTCTTCCTTAAAAATCTAGCAAATTCTCTTTCACATCCATGTGGCCAAACTCCCAATTGCTAGTTAGAAAAATTTATAAGCTTTTGACTCTAAATATTGTGGTATCCACTTGACAACATCCCTAATTTTTCTCACTAACCATTTGGGATGGCTATGTTGGCTTTGTTGGGGTTTTCCTACAATTCTTCTTAAAGAGGGAATGTGGATAATATCTTCTTTAATTGTAACAAGTATTTTCTTAATTTTAACTAACCTTCAACTAAAATTGTTCATGAAATTTTGACTCCAACAATTATCATAATTTATTCAGTTATAGTTATTAAAGTCCACTATTGAAATCTACTCTTTTAGGATCTCCAAAGAACAAGATTTTAATCTCTAAAATTATAGCTAACTACCTACTGAAATGGAGTACACAATGCTTCAGTCAACTTGGCTTAATTAGAGGTGGTTAAACCTTTTTATTTTCATACAACTGACCACCTAAAATATAACTTACTATCTATTTTCTACAATAATCAAGGACCCCATATATTACTAACTATTTGTACAATAATCAAGGACCCATATATTACTAACTATTTGTACAATTTACCTCTAATTCTGCTACCTTAAATTTTCGCATAACCACTTTAATCAATTCTTATTTTTTCCTCCAAAATTTTACCACATTGTTTGGCTATGATAGTCTTAACTTCCACTGCCAAATATTAAGCTTCTTCCACAATGAAAAATTAGGCGAACTTACTAACCATTGGCTAAGTCATAGGGATGACTAAGGGTTCATGTGACTAGGGGAAATTTTCCATTAAATTTTATAATATTATCTTTTTAAAACTTTAACCTTCTACAAATTTAGAAAATTTATCAAAATTTTTTAAAATTTAGAAAATAATTCTAGCTGTTAATAAGATTTATAAGAATCTATCTATCTTAACTAGACTTGTAATGGATCGTCCCCTTCTAAGATGGTAAGTAAAGACCATAATTTATTAGCTATATAAAGTCTGAAACCACATAATTAATTAAATTCTCCAACTAAAATTATTATTTCTAAAAAAATATTTGGGATGTAATAACCTACCTCCTTCAAGAAATTTTTGTCATTGAAAATAGACCTCAATCCTCAAAAAGCCTAGGGTACTTTTCTCTTATATAGACATCTGTTTCCTAGTTGCATCCCCTTCATCTCGGTGATTGCATCTGACTTTGATAGATGGTACTAGCTTGGAGTTTAGGCTCTTGTCTCAATAATTAGTAATCAGTATTGGCTCCTCAATACAAATCAAGTCATCCTAAATTTGTAGCTAATCATAACTGATGATGTGACACTAGTCATGGATAAACTTCCTCAACATACATATGTGTAAGACATCATATACACTTGATCAGGGTAGCGGTAATGCCGACTGGTAGGCCACCTTACCAATCTTATCTAATATCTTAAACAGTCCAATGAACCTAGGATCCGCTTCCCAAATCTAAGGGCACCTTTAATGGGTGACACCTTAAGTAAAGCAACATTGACGACCTCAAAGCTAAGATCACATCGCCTCCTATATGCATAGTGCTTTTATCATCTTTGGATTACTTTCATTTATTTTTGTATGAACTAGATCTTTTCTGTCATCTCTTGAACAAGGTCAGGGCCAAAAATTTGATGATCTCTAACCTCCTCCCAGCTCACCGTTGATAGGCATTCCTTCTTTATAAGGCTTCAAATTGTGCCATCGCAATGTTAGCCTAAAAATTATTATATACTAACTCTATCAATGAATATATGTCCCAACTATCACCAACTCTAGAACCAAGCTCCTGAGTATGTCCTTGAGTGTCTAGATAATCCTTCCTGTCTGATTGTTAGTATGAGGATGAAATGTATTGTTGAACTTCAATCTCTTCTCTAACTCTGTGTGGGCTCCTCCAAAACTCCAAGATGAACCTCAGGTTTCAATCCAAGACAATGCTTGCTAATACTCCATGAAATTTGACTATCTCATTCATGTAGAATCTTGCGAGTCAATCCAAAGAGTGCATCATTCTCATCCTAAGGAAGTGTGCTTACCGGGTCAATCGGTCCACAACAACCTATATAGCATCACTTCATCTAGTGGTCCTTGGTAGTCCAATAATGAATCCATGGAGATGTTCTCCTCTTTCCAGCTCAAAATTGGAATTAACTGGATTTTTCCTCCTGGCATTTGGTGTTCCGCCTTGATTTATTGAAAAATTAGAAACTTGGAAACAAATTCTGCAATATCACCCCTCACGCCACTCCATTAAAAGGTCCTCCTCAAGTCACAGTATATCTTTGTAGATCCTAGATGCGTTGTGTACTTTAAATGATGTGCCTTTCCCATAATTTATTTCCTCGACCCTGCAAAACTAGAAACACAAATCTTGTCCTTGAATGTAAGAGTCTTATCCCTTTTGATCTCATAATTTGCCCGAGAATCTTAGTGCATCTCCTTAATAATATTTGATTCCTTTAGTTCATCCCTTTTGTTAGTCGTCTTGTGTATTGGTAAATTTTGTGACCGCGTGGGCACATTCGGTATCTGTGACATCATTCTTGCCTGGTAAAGCTACATCAATTTCATGCCTAAAGGTTGTACGTGTCATATCCTCAGCGTTCTCGCCTCCCTATTTTCCGTTCTGTCCTTCCTCGAGATCGCGCCTGTTTGTCGCCCAAGGCACCACCAAGGTGCGCTGCGCTTTCTGTGCGCCTGAGGCACCACCGATGTGTGTTTTCCAAAAGCGTGCGCTCGATAAGTGCCTAAGGTGCCAATGAGGCCTGTTTTTCAGAATCGAGGAGCCCGATCCGCACTCGAGCGCTAGGGCACAAAATCTTCAAATCCTATCCTGCGCCCGCCGCACGCTCGAGAGGCACGGGCCTTTTGTGTCTAACAAATCTTTTATTTTTGAAACCATTTGGGTATGACACTTTCTTCTTCTTCTCTAAGGTTTTTGAAAAAGAAAATTGAGACACCAAAATGTTACGTTCATTACTTTGTGCAAAGAGTTTGTGCCCACTGGAGAAAGCTTCACCATTTACATTGTTACTTTATCAAAGATTTTTCATCCTCTCATACTATTTAAATGCGCCTTTGTTCTGGCCTACAATCCCTCATGAGTAATGTGGGAGGCGTGAAAACTGAGTTTCAACTGTTTGTGAGAGAAGATCGATGTGAAGAATGGAAAGTGCCCGACTTTGTTACCACGGGCAAATCCAAAAAGTTTCTTGGTAGGGATCACAAGGTAGGAGTAAGTCGGTTAAATTAGCACATCGTTATCACCCCTTCTGTGAGTTAATTTTCATAGTACATTTTTTTTTCTGGCCATTGAAGGCCGAAGGGTTTTTCTCGATAGTTACTGGTATCAAATTTTTCCTTCATCATTAAAAATTATCTTTTTACTATTACTTATTTTCATATACGTTTTATACATATTGTTATTCTTGGTATCTAAATAGAAATATTATTTACATGTATTGAATATTTAATTTTGTACTGCTTCCGCTAATCCTACATGGGGTCAAAATTTTATTGTGCAATTTGGGACGAAACATCCTTTTCAATTAGCATCAGAGACTCACTCCGATTTACGACCCCAATCTAGATACATACTAGTTAATCATTGTCTATTCCTCCCTATTTTGATGGGAGTAATTATATCTATTAGAAGGTTCGTATAAGAGCCTTTCTCAAATCAATGGATGAGCGGGTCTGAGATAGTACTCAAATTGGGTAGACTCCACCCAAAAGTACTACGGGTGACGACCCAAAAGTATTGTCTTTGTGGTCCAAAGAAAAACTTAATGCATGCAATTGGAACAGTAATGATTTACTTGCTATATTTATGGTTGTGTCACCTGAAAAATTTAAACGTATTTCTATATGTAAGATATCAAAAGAAATTTGGGACATTCTTGAAATAACCCACGAAGAAACTTAATTGGTTAAAATTTTTAAATTATAAATGCTCACCACTAAATTTCAAAAAATACGAATAAAAGATAATGAGACATTCGATAAATTTTATGTAAAATCGAATGACATTGTAAACTCTACATTTAATCTAGAAGAATACATTCTTGAGAATAGAATTATCCGAAAAGTTCTACGATCTTTGCCTGAATGTTTTAGACTCAAAGTCATGGCTATTGAAGAGAGTGAAGATCTAGACAAATTAAAAATAGAAGAACTGCTTGGTTTCCTTAAAACTTATGAGCACATCATTCTACAATAAAAAAGAAACAAATCAATTACCCTAAAAATTGTAAAAGAAGAGAGAGATCGTCACTCAAACGATGAGTCATGTAGTGATGAGGATTTTACTATGTTTGTCAAAAATTTTAAAAAATTATTTAAAAATAAGAATAACAAACGAACCTCCAAAAGAAATGATCTGTCACATCTTTCGATCAAGAAAGATAAAAAGGAAACTAAAGATTCCAAAAATAAGAAACCCCAGGGAATCCGATGTCATGAATGCCACGACTTTGATTATAGAAGGATTGAGTGTCCTAATTTTAAGCGTCAGAAATAAAAAGTCTTAAATGTGTCTCTAACAGATGATGAAGATGATAAAAATCGTGATGAAAAATCCTCCAAAGATGATGAAGTAAATTATATGATATTCAAGATATCTATTATTAGTAGTGACGAAACCATCATGCGTCTTCTGAACAATTAGATTCCTCTCATGAAAAATCTGATAACGATTTTGATGGTATTCAAAAAGTATATGACAAACTATTTAGAGAATGTTTAAAAGTGAAGAAAACGAATAAAACCTTAAATAGCAAACTCATCGACCTAGAAAAATAAAAGGCTGAAGTTATGACCCAATTAAATAGTGCCACAAAGGTATATTGTGAACTAGAAATGCATAACAACTCCTTAATCACCAAAATTAAATCCCTATAATTGGAGCTTGAGAATACTAAGAACGAGATGAGCAAATTTTCAATTGGAACCCAAAAGTTTGATCATATGTTAAGTCTTGAAAAATGTGTTGGAAATAAAAAGGGTTTGGGATATGTTGAGAAACATTCTCAACACAGCCCACAACCTAAAACTATTTTTGTTCCTTCCACAAAAATTTTACCCAAAAATATTAATACATCTAAAATCACTAAGACGGTACCTCAACATGTAGAAGAAAAATTTGGCTCAACTCTTTTGCCTAATCTACATAGTCAAAATATCGTGAACAAACCCACTGAAATTCACCGGTCAAATAAGACGAATACCTATTTTCATCAAAGATCTAAATAGACTCCTTTTATGCCTAAGTTTGTGCGTACTTATCATACTTGTGGACAAATTGGTTACATTCGTCCTCATTACTCCATCATGAATCTTTTATATAACCAAAGACAAGTAATAAAAATGAACAAACTTATTAATCACATTCAACAAGTAAATGAATAAGTAAAAAGGTTAAATTAGAAAGTGAATTCAGGGAGAAAAATATAGGTTAAGAAAGGTGAGTTGAAAAACTCTTCTGAAAGATATTCATTCAATGTCTTTCATATTGTCTTGAAAGCTCAAAATCAATCTTTGTGGTACTTAGACAGTGGATGCTCTAATCACATGTGTGAAAATAAAATCATGCTCTCCTCGATGTCAGACTATCCTTATGGGACAATAGTCTTTGGTGATAGTATTAGAGCTCCTATTCTTAGGCGAGGAGGCTTGATCTATATCTCTAGACTCTCAAAGCCTTCTGACGTGTTATATATCTCAGGGTTAAAATTTAACCTCCTGAGTATCAGTTAATTCTATGATGACAACTTTGAAATCCGATTTTTTCAAGATAAATGTTGTATCTGCGATACAAATAGCTTAATTGTTCTAGAGGAAAAGAGAACTTCCGATAATCTTTATGGTATCGAGCCAAACCACATTCTTGGATGCAACTCTGCTAAAATTGACTCTACAGAATTATAGGATCAACACTTTGGTCACTTAAATTTTAAAAACCTATCGAAACTTTTGAAGAAAAGCTATATTAAAGGGCTTCTTAAACTGCCAAATATAAAACATCATTTGTGTGCCCCTTGTCAATTAGGAAAACAAATTAGAACAAGTCACTCATCTCATAGTGATATCCACACATCGCGTCCTCTTGAACTGATTCATATGGATCTTATGGGACATTCTAGAATTGAAAGTTTAAGGGACAAAAAGTATATTTTAGTGGTTGTTAATGATTACTCTAGGAATTCTAGGATAGACCTTATCTGAGAAAAGTTTAACACGTGTGATCACGTAAAAATTTTATGCAAAAAACTCACAAATGAAAAAGAAACTTCTATCATTAGAATTCGCAGTGACTATGGAAAGGAATTTAAAAATTTAAATTTTAAAAATTTTTGTAATGAAGAAGGAATTCATCATGAATTCTCATCCCCCATCGCCCCATTACAAAATGACATTGTTGAATGCAAAAATCAGGTCATTCAAGAAATTGCCAGAATTATAATGCAATGTAAGAATATTACCCTCAACAAAATGGCATTGTTGAATGCAAATATCAGATCATTCAAGAAATTGCCAGAATTATAATGCAATGTAAGAATGTTGTCATGCACTTTTTAGGCGAGGTCGTGAGCACGGCTTGTCACATTATCAATCCGGTCTACCTAAGACTCGGGACAGAATCTACTCCATATAAACTATGGAAAGGAAATAAAAGTAATGTTAAGTATTTTCATATTTTCAATAGTCAATGCCTTATTTTACGAGACAGGAAACATTTAGGTAAATTTGAGTCAAAAAGTGATGAAGGAATATTTTTGGAATATTTTCTAACTAGTCGAGCCTATCAGGTCTACAATTTTTGCACTCAAACGGTGATAGAATCCATTGATATTGTTGTGAATGATATCCCTCATGAGCATCCTAAAAGCCATGATTGTTCTGATAAAGAGGATGATCATGTTGAATCTTCACCTGACTCTACATTTCATGATATACACAAGCAACTCCTAATTCCATTCCTACAAAGGAACCTTCTGTCAGAATTAAGTTAAATCATCCAAAAGACCTTATGTTAGGCGATTTGAATGAAAGTATGAGGCTGTATCACCGTGTTCTAAACCAACTCGCTTATACTTGTTATGTTTCTCACATTGAACCCAAAAAGATAGAAGAGGTATTATCCGATAAGTGCTGGACAAATACCATGCACGAGAAATTAAATCAATTTGTGAGAAATAATGTATGGTCCTTGATTCCTCGTCCTACACATACAAACGTCATTGAGATCAAATGAATCTTCAAAAATAAAATCGATAAAAATGAAAATATCACCTGTAATAAAGCTCATCTTGTTGCTCAATGATATGCACAAGTGGAGGGCATGATTATAATGAGACTTTTACTCCTGTGGTTCATCTTGAATCTATTCGTATCCTTCTGTCGGTTGTGTGTTTCATGGGATTTAAATTATATCAAATGAATGTGAAAAGTGCATTCCTCAATAATCTCATTCAAGAAAAAATTTATGTAGAGCAATCAAATGGTTTTATGAATTCTGCATTCTCAGACCATGTAGAAAAAAAAATGCCCTATACGAACTTAAGCAAGCTCCCGGTGTTTGGTACGAGCGTCTCACATCGTACCTTAGTGATTATGGTTTTGTTAGGGGTAGTGTTAATAAAATTTTATTTGTAAAACTGATCAAAAAATGTATATTGGTAGCCCAAATTTATATTGACGATATTATTTTTGGTGTTACCATTGGCTCACATACTCTTTCTTTTGCTAACTGCATAGCCTCGGAATTCGAAATAAGTATGGTCAGAGAACTTACATACTTTCTCGGCTTATAAATTCAACAACTCTCTTATGGTACTTTTATTTTTCAAGCTAAATATGCTGAGGATCATCTTAATAATTCCAAACATACCAGCTCTCCCGTGAGCACGACATCAAAATTGGATTGTGGTCATGTAGGGAAGAGCGTCAATCCAGCTCTCTATAGAAGTATGATCGGCAGTCTCCTGTACCTAACCACTAATCGACCCAACATTGCATTTAGTGTCGGTGTCTGCGCCCGATATCAATCTGATCATAAAGAGTCCCATTTAAGTGCAATTAAGTGTATCATTCCATGCATCAATGGGACTTCCGATTATGGAATTTTCTTCTCTAGTAACTCCAATTTTGCCTTGGATGGATATTCAAATGCCAATTGGGTTGGAAATATTAATGATCAGAAAAGTACTTTCAATGAATATTTCTATGTCGACTCCAACCTGATAGTTTGGATGAGTAAGAAATAAAATTTCATCTCCTTATCTACTGTAGAAGCCGAAAACATTGCCGCGGGGAGTTGTTGCACGTAACTCCTATGGATGAAACAAATGTTTCTTGATTACAGTATTATCCAAGACACTATGACCATTTATTGTGATAATACTAGTGGTATAGATATTTTTAAAAATCCTATTTAGCACTTCCGCACCAAACATATTGATATTCGGCATCATTTCATTTATGAGCCCATGGAAACTCGAGTTATCTCCCTTGAACATACTCCGACCAACACTAAACTGACCGACATCCTCACTAAACCTTTGGATAGTGTGTGTTTTGAATTTTTGAGATTAGCCATCGGGGTGTACTCGACTCCCGAGGAATAAACTAAAATAAAATTTAAATAAAAAAGGGCAGCAACGTAATGTGGGCCTTCCCTTTCACTCTCTCTCTCGTCGTTTTTTTTCAAATCAAAAAATAAAAAATAAAAAACACAGGCAGCAAAATAAACTCACATCAATTCACGGCTGTCTCTCTCTCTCTCTCGTCATCTTCCTCCGTCAAAAACCCTCCGACTCCACAATTCTAGCGCCGTTCGACGGTTTTCCTTTGTCCTCCCTTTTCGGCCTGTCATCCTAGATCAGCTTCCTCTCGTGCTGCTCTGAGCCGCAATCCAGGTACTTTCTCCTCTCTTCCCGTTTCCATTTTTTTCTCTGCGTATTGTCGTTCATTGCGTTCACCGGCGACCCCATCTCCGATCCTTTTGCCGGCTCTGGTGGGCCCGCGAGCTGTACTGGCTCCATTGCCGAGATTTGAACCCGAGTCGCCTGAGTGAAAGGCCCAGTTTCCGTGTAACCTCACCACTTGGTTCCGCACTCTACGTCTCACCGCTGTGAGCTGGCCGCCGGCGTGGCGGCGCCTCTGCCGGTCGTCTGTGCCGGGCCTTGCCCAGTTTCCACCTTGGTGATTGTCTGTGGTGGGCTGACGGCAGTGTGTCGTGATGAGCTATCGGTAGCGGCTGCTAGCAGTGCTATGCCTTTTGCCTTTCTGTTGCCGTCTATTTGTGCCCGTATAGTAGTAATGTTATGCTTGTCTCAATGTTTTCTTGCTTGTGTTTTTTTTCAGATGTCGATTCTGCAAAAAACATTTTCCAAGAAATCTTTGGGTAAGTGCTCCCATCTGAGCGACCAATTTGACCCCAATCGGTTTTTGGTGTTCCGTGGCATCACTATTTACCTCCCGGATGTCCCAGTGGCAACTGTCTCTTGAGCGTAAAGTTGTCCTCGCTCTCCTTGACCCTACCATCTCGTCACTGTTGACCGACCGTCACTAAGAGCTTGTCCTTACAATTTGATTACTCAGATTCCCCTTATCATTCAAGAATTTTATTCGAATATTAATGATATTTCTTTTAACGCCTTCTCTACCTTCGTGAGGGTGAGTTACCACCGAATTATCTCTGACGTGCTTTCTACTACTTTGGGCATCCTTAGTATTGCTCATCCTGACTATCCCTGTGAGAGCCAGTCCCTTCCTCACCCTAATGATGTTGCCTCGTTCCTTCACGGGCCCCCAATCTCCTGAAATGGGTATGCTTTCAAAACAAAACTCCTTAGTCCTTGGCGTTTAGTTGTGAGTTGGATTGTGTTGATCAATCTGTTTCTGGTCTCTCATTTCTCTTCCATTCCCTTTGATAAAAGCTCACTTTCTTTTCGCTCCTCTCAGTGGCCGGCCGATTGACCTTCCGTCCCACTTATGCCTGCACATGCTCGCCCACTTCCACTCCAATAAGAATGACAACCTCCCGCATAGATGTCTCATTCAGCGCCTCCTTGTTGCGTTGGGCGTTCAATGTCCGGATCTTCCTCGCACATCTCTTGGCCGACCTATTCGACATTCCCCTTTCGAGTAGAGTTGCTCCCACACTCATCGGCCTTCCCCCTCCTCTAATGATTCTAGCCCTATCGCTCCCTCCTCTCCAAACACAGCTGTGCCGTTTTTTCCAGGCCCCTCGCATCTCTCCCGCTCTGCTACATCTACCTCATCATGTACCTTGGGCCTTTTTTCATGCATCTCTTAGTAATTGGCTCGCTTGTCCTCCTCTCATGAGCAGTTGGCATCCCGCTTGAGCATGTGGCAGAGACTCAGACTTAGTTTCGGTCTGAGGTTCTTGCACGTCTTAGCACTCGGCTTCCTACTCAGGAGGAGCAGTTCTTTTCACCTGATGAGGCAGATCCTCGTTCGTCTTCTTCTCGGTGGCCCCTTCGGCGCTCACTCTGAGTAACGCCCCTTCATCATTCGTGACAAAAAGGGGAGTAGTCTTGTGAGGGGGAGTTTCATTCTTTGAGGTGAGTTTCTATTTTTTGTGAGGGGGAGATGTATTCCATTTACCTATATGTTTCCCACCGTTCTTGTTTTCTATTTACTTATGATTATAGTTGTTTTTGTTTTACTGCCCTTTCTCATTATAGCCGTGGTTGCACACTTTTGGTTCCTTGGTTACTACTGTTACATGTATCTGTGCATATTATACTTTATTTCTATACTAACCATGGTTGCAAGCACTGCAGTTTTCTTTAGCCCACAGAAGTTCGGCAGTGTCTTAACTACTCTATTGTTTTATATTTTTGTGTCGTTTGTATTTTGACGTCGATTTTCTTATACACGAGTTCTATCTCGGTGGTGTATGAATCCATACTTATCTTGTATTTTTTGTTTTTTATTTTAGGGGGTTTTGTCACAGAATTGCCAAATGGAGAGATTGTTAGTCGTCTTATGTGTTGGCATATTTCGTGACTACGTGGACGAGTTCGGTATCTGCAACATCAGTCTTGCCTAGTAAAGTTTCATCAGTTTCATCCCTGAAGGTTGTACGCGTTCATCCTTAGCGTTCCCGTCTCCCTATCTTCCGTTCTGTCCTTTCCTGAGACCGGCGCCTATTTGCTGCCCGAGGCGCCACAAAAGCGCTCTGCGCTCATTGCGCGCCCGAGGGGCCACTGAGACGCATTTTCCAGAAGTGTGGGTTCGATGAACGCTCGAGGTGCCAAAGAGGCCCGTTTTCCAGAACCAGGGCACTCGATGAGCCCCTTCTCACATCCTGTGCCCGCCATGTGCTCGAGCTGCATTGGCCTTTTGTGTCTAACAGATCTTTTATTTTTGAAACCATTTGGGCTCCTCTATATATATAACACTTTCTTCTTTATCTCTAAGGTTTTTGAAAAAGAAAATTGAGACACCAAAAGGTTACGTTCATTACTTTGTGCAAAGAGTTTGTGCCCACCGTAGAAAGCTTCACCATTTACATTGTTAGTTTGTCAAAGTTTTCTCATCCTCTCATATTATTTGAATACACATTTATTCTAGCCTACAATCCCTCATGAGTAACATGGGAGGTGTGGAAACTGAGTTCTAACGATCCGTGAGAGAAGATCAATGTGAAAACCGAAAGGTATCCAGTTCCGTTGCCGTAGACAAATTTAAGGAGTTCCTTGGTAGGGATTACAAGACGGGAGTAAGTCGGTTAGGTTAGCGCGTCGTTACCATCCGATCTGTAAGTTGATTTTCATAGTGCATTTCTTCTCTAACCGTTGAAATCCGGAGGGCTTTTCTCGATAGCTATTGGTATCAAATTTTTCCTTCGTCATCAAAAATTATCTTTTTACTATTGCTTATTGCCGTATACGTTTTATGCATATTATTATTCTTGGTATCTAGAAAGAAATATTTTTTACGTGCATTGAATATTTAATTTTGTACTGCATCCGCTAATTTTATACGAGGTCAAAACTTTATTGTGTAACTTGGGACAAAACGTCCTTTTCACCTTTGAGCCATCCGAATTCTCTCCAACAGTACCGGTTGGACCCTGAGGTAAGATACTATCATTTGGGGATCGCTTAGGTGTAGCTAGATGCCATAATCTTCGACCTCCTCGAGCATCTTCTACTCTCTTATTATCAAGTGAGCTCAAAGATCGGCTGATTTCCTACAGAGTGTAGTAGCTACCAATAGAGCTATTACATAAAATGTATGTTTCTATTATATTCTCTGTTTAAACAATGCATAATTATATTTGAAATTTATTCAATTGAATATTTATATTTCTGTCATTTGTTATACTTCTTGCCATTAATTTTTTTGGTATTTGTTTTTGAACACTAAATATATATCATTAATTGTGTTGGGCCCCAGTATGAGGGCCCATAAAAGCACGGCCCAAATAAAAGAGGCCCAGAGACATCCACACGAGCAGTTCAGATGGTCCAGACGAGAAGCCCGAGGGCCGAGAGCCCAGAAGGTTTCTTACTGCCCGAGCGGCCAAGAGGCCAAGAAGAATCTCTCAAACTTTTCAGAGGACCCCGCAGGGACTGTTCTCTCCTCTCAAAAACCGCGAGCTTGCAAAAGGGCTCACAACCGTCCGAGAACCACCCGTACGTGACCGGGAATGCCAACTGGCCTATTTCGACGGTTTCCAAGAAAGCCTATGCCTACTGCCAGTCGCCGCATCAACAGAGCATGTTTAGTCAAATCAAGGAAGATATCCAGATCCTGAACACCTGACACACGCAAAGGCTGTAGCGGCACCGTCCGCATGCCATTTTCACACGTCAGCTGCATTAAAGGAAGCCAGTGGTCCAGCCCCTCAACCGCCGGATGGACGACACGTGTCCACTTCCCAATGACCCAACTTCCACTATAAATATACAACAAGACCTCTTTACAAAGGAGGGGGGAAGGACGCAGATAGACAGAGGGAGAAGCTTTCCAGTCACCACTCCAACTCCCAAAGCTTCCAGCAAGCCCCTTCCTTCTCCACGCCCAGTTCCTCAAAGACGTGGAAGAAAGCTCCCAGAGAGTATAGTTTTCTTAAGGAGATAAAATACAAAACGAGAGATAGAGAAGGGAATAACCCTCACAACTGTACTCTGTAAAATCTCCAACCCATATAGTAAAGCTCTTTACAGGCCCTGAGCCTAGTGGTTTTTCCTCCCCATTCAAGAGGAGGTTTTCCACTTAAAACATCCGGTCTCAATTCTCATCTCGCATCCAACACCTCACGGCCTAGTGGTTTTTCCTCCCCATTCAAGAGGAGGTTTTCCACTTAAAACATCCGGTCTCAATTCTCATCTCGCATCCAACACCTCACTCACTTGTGTTGCCGGTTAACCACGGATCGGACTGGACGCACCCCGAGAGATCCTGCTGGGTGGTCAACATCCTGCATCTCTCGGCCATAGCAAGTCATCTGAAGACTTGCCCTCGCCATCTCCAACTCGCTGATGTAACAGGCCCCGTGGAACCCGAACGCAACAAATTGTTAGTGCATTTTTTATTTATTTTGTAAGATTTTTTTTTTTATTTGAAATTGCTCTATTGTATGCAAATAATGGGTTAAGTGAACCTTTGACTGAAAGTTGATTCACTCATTGGGGGTATCATAAAACATTGAGGAAATTGGGGTTACCTCATTTGTTGTTTTAAGTTGTGAGAGAATGGTAGTTTATATAATTTGATTTCAAAATTTTAATCAGATTTTTGTTGTTCATTTCATTTAGCCAACTCTATACTGCAATGAAATATTTATTAACATTATGATGAAAGTTCGATATAGGAAAGTTTGCTATCTAATTAAAGAAAGTAATTGAACCAAGAACCCAAAATAATATAGAAACGACTTAATGGTTAGTAAAATATGACCAAGCATTAAAAAAAAGGGTTAGCTAAGTCATTGCTTGACTTTGGAGAGTTAATTATTTTCCTTTCGTACAAGATTTTGTATAAAAAATGGATCGATGAATTAATAAATAGACATTATAGTGTGAGAAATAATTAGGAAACTATCAAATTTTTTTGCGATAAGTCTCAATTATTTTTATCTTTTACATAGACCAATGCAGCAAATAATTAGGTATGTGTGAAAATGATACCCTATTTGCCTAGTTATTTGTAATAATACAACTTTGATGAACATTATAGCTGATTTAATTAAGTTTGAGAAATTGAACAGGAAAAATGTAATATTTTGTATTGTAAGACTGAATTTATCTTAATTTTTTGGAAAACATGACTAAAGCCTTGGCTGGGCTAAAACAGGATGATATCAAACAACGTATTGTATATCTTTATTCTTATGAGCAACAGCTCAAGAATGACCATTCTGCCCTACTAAGTAGCATGATCAATAATCTTATGGTGAGTTTGAGGAGTATCCAATAGCTTGGACATTGTGAAATGCCTCAAAGGTTAAGATTGGTGGGGCATCTGTCACTAAATTTAAGGATTGACTATGAAGTTTAACTCTAATAAGATTTACTCCAAATATATGATAAAACATCATTTAAGAATAAGCCAACCATGATACTTAAGCTCTAAATTGTTGAAAACAGTCTCCCTGATGAATAACAGATCCAAATAATGATTTGTTCATTGGTGAGCTTTAAGAGATTATGAGCCAAACCTGATGTACAATGAAAATGTTAGAACTTTTTGTTGATGGGACATGCCAATGGGACCTTGAGATTGAGCGCTTGCAAGTGAATCAAGCCTAGTAATTTCATGAAAATGATTAAATCAAGTTTTCATGAGCCATTTAGATGCGAAAGTAAGAACATTGACTGCTCTTCCAAACAAGGTAGAGCTTTTAGATTGTAAAACGAAAAAAGGGAAACCTTGCTAGGAAAAAGGATAAGTCCGAGATATTTTGCTATAGTTATAAAATGGAAAGCATTTTCACTCATGAATGCACTGAGTCAAACCAAGTATTCTATAACTCTTCTTGTGTAGCTTGTAAATAACTGTGTTATAGTTATTAATTTCACTCTAATGTGGACAGCAGACTTAATAGTAACTGATTATATAGGGAAAAATCTAGTTGGATTCATGGAATATCTTTAAATTCCTACTATAATAAGAGATATGAAAGCAAGGTTTAGTTGATTGACGCACTCTATGGCTCCTTGATGTATAATGAAACTATGTTTTTTGTTTTATTGTGAGAATCATGGTATTTTGCATTATTTGGAAACAATTCATTGTGGAGTTTGGTTTATTTCAAGTAGTTTCATGGTATTTGATTTGAATTATTGTAGTAGTAATGATCTATATATTTACTTGACTTCCGTAAGTAGTATTAGCCTACACACTTGTCATGCCAATCTTGGCCATATATGTCAAGATAAGATCACTATATTAGTGAAAGCTTTACATGTAATCTCACTAAAATCTCCATATTTCACATATTCCATCTGTTTGCAAGCAATCTTCTCTCCAACGTGCCTGTGCTGCTCTTTCTTCTGTACATCTGTTGAGTTTCATTTAGATTATCAGCTCACCTATTTCAGTTTCCTTCAGCTAGAAAAAACAGAGCACGGGCTTTGTATGATGAGACCAGATGTATGGCCCCCTAGATATGCTGTTGCTGAAAGGTAGCTGCTGCAAGTGATGGGTTGCAGCGGTCAACCGTCACCGGTGAAAATTGATTTGCCAGCAACAAGGACTAACAGTCGTCGCAATAAATTGAAAAGAACCAACAGCATGATGTTCTTATGCAAATGATATTCAGTATTTATGCCCCCTGTTATTCTTCATGAATCAGTAAAATGCAGAATATCTTTTGAATTCAGTAATTGGATTATGATTGTAAGTATCTCGATTTCTTTAAGCTAACGACTCAACAGTAGAGTAAGACCAGCACCAGATTGTTAGCATAGATGCCGAATAAATTGGTGTTTCTCTGATTTTATTTGGCAGTGATAAATAAGTTTGTATTTTATTATTTTACGGCCTTAGAAGTGATGTTAGTTAAACATCAAAATCAGTAGTAATTTGGTAGAATCATACAATGTCGACGTGCATGGCGACATGCGGGTGGACGCTCGAATATTAGAAAGCCAAGTTAGTTTTAGTCTAGCATTAGAATTGAGTATTTGGTGGCATTGCTTAGGATTTAGTGATTTAGTGAACCATTATGGGTCAATGGGATGCTAAGAGTCAAATACTTAGTATGTTTATACACTTTTTTCATTTCCCATGGTGAAAATTTCTTTTTGTATTAGCTTTAATGGTGTGAGTATAGTCATTATTAATACAAAAGAACCAAGAAACAATAATATACATGATCTCATTAATAAATGACAAATATTAAAATTTGGATTATATTTATTTTTACATAGCTGAAAATTTTATGCTACTATTTTCAACTCACGGGTAGACCGACTATGCATAATCCATATAGTCAAGGCCAAACATCATCTTTCTAACCCGTGGATGATAATTTTAACATTTGACTTACTGATAATATGTTAAGATTTATCTGAATATATTCATTTAATCTTTATAACGATCTATATTTAGTCAAACGAAAAACTCAACTCAAAATGAATATTTTTAAATTTTTTTCATATCTAAAGAAATACTT